>JANAKD010000352.1:0-21851 GCA_027627215.1 Lecanicillium saksenae | reverse complement strand
GAACGGCGGTGATGGTGTGGCCGGAGACCTGAGACAGCGCGGCGATGAGGGGCTTGCCAAGAGTGCCTGAGGCGCCAGTGATGGCAATCTTGCGGCCTTGCGGTGTGACAGACATGTTGATGGCTTTGTGAGATGTCGGAGTTGGAAGTAAAGATGAGAGCTTAAAAGTGTGAGTGTAAATGTAAATGCGCGATGCAGGTGGAGTAGATCCGATGCAGTGATGTAGTGGTGATGATGTAGATTGTTGTGATATTCCAATCTCCAATTGCAGGATGTTCACGTTCTATTTATGCGCCGATGCGATTCACCTTAAAACTACATTTCCAATTCGACCGAACTGGCTGAGGAACGATAGAGTGCGTTTGTCATCGCGGGGTCGTCAATCGGGTCATCCCACGGCCTGTCCATCATCGAAAGTCGCATACGTGCCCCTGTCCATCGCAACGGTAAAAGATAAACTACTGATCCACTTTCAATCCGAAAAAGGATATTGCTGCTTGTGCATTATAAATGCCTACAGCGATCCACGTTTTGGACCGCGGGGCTGAATGCAGTGGAGGGCCGGTATTGCCGATCTACCCGTTTTACCCGACACAGCTGGGGTCGGACTTACAAATCTAGATCAAGCTCTAGAAGCAGATGATTCCAAAGTAGACAGCATGAGGGTTATGATCTATGTGGTTTCGTAATTTACTAGAATTGTTTTATTTTGTCATCGAACGATAGATATGATCATAATCTAGCGAGCATCATTCCTACCTCGCCAGGCTACACCTGGCTCGCTTACCCTATAACGCAGTGCCCGCGTCAGTTTCGTTGGCAGTCGTCAAGTTGCATTTAGGAAGAGACAGTGTCTGCTGAGGAAAGTACTCTATGAGATTGGAGAGCACTTTATCACGAGAGCAGGTGCGGCTTCGTTCCTTCAGTGATAGGTTTTCAATTCTGGATGCTGCAGTGTAGATGGCCTTTGATCGTGCCGTGTGGAGAAGCCCTTACGATGCATAGTCTTGTCGAAGGCCAGGAATCCAAGCCAAAAGTCTTGTGCGAAAGAATATGTTAGATGCAACGGAGTCTAGATAAGAGATTGTAAAAGGAATTAACAACACACGCTCTTCCACTTTGCAAGTTGGATGCTCCCAACGCTCAGTCGATAACATCCGGCCCTGCGAGCCCAGGTAACTGGCTGGTACTTATCAGTTATGTACCATCCCATAACCACTAGATTTGCCAGCCATCCAGAAGCCGGCATGGCTGATACGGCGGCTCAAAGACGCGCAAAAGCACCTCGCAAAAATAGCAACCAGTGAGTTTTCTGACAAGGGTCAAGCCACGGTGATGATCTTAGCCCTTGAGTAACACTGCATGAAAGTGGGCAGCGCAATTTTGCTGTCAAGGAACACGCAGCGAGCTTCCTTGCCTGACAATATTGTGGCCGAAACCCTCCAGACAAGGCTGGGGATCACCTTCTGTGAGCCCTGCCGAATTTGCCACAGCGCAGTGACGATGGCTGCATGTTAACAAGCTCTATCTACTGGTTTAAAAAGGTAGTCTCTGTAGATTCGGTAAGGGTGAAACATTTTCTAACTATAAAAAGACAATTTCGCTCTAAGAAATGCAGGCGTGTCTGCACCCCACTGTCGGGGGCATCCTCTGGGCGACAGCACACTCGAACAGCCCTGTCATGAGCTCTGTTAGTGGTACTGTGTCCCTCCACGAACCAGAGGGCAGTGTCGTGGCGCGCGCCGTCGTCACTAGCATCAGAAAGAGCAAAGGATTCGCGCCGCGGACCGCCTAGTTTTGCCGCCAGGCAACGCCGCCAGCAACATTAGGCTGAAGAGGCGTAGTGACAGACACATGACTTGAATACGCTGCTCGAGACTCAATAGAATACAGTCAGGGCTCTCTTACCCGGAGCTTGATAAACGCAGCGAACTAGGGTGTTCAGTTAAGAGGGTCGCCATTCTGCGTCACGAGGGCTGAGGAGATGAGGGGGCCGGACGTGACGAGATAATTGCTAGTGCTATCACAAGTCGGGCGAATCACGGCGAGGAGCCGTACAGACGAGTTTCTACGTAGTAATGCTGAGGCTTTCGCTACGACACGCTCGTCACAAATTGCCCGCCCCCAGCAGCAACGTCTACGCCAGAGCTGGGTAGTGCAGGTTGACAAAGACGCGAAGCAACAAGAAAAAAGAGCAGTCAAAAAATGAGACAGAAGGAAACTGGCTTGACTTAATTGAAGTAAAAAAAAACCTATGAAAGTATGCTAGCAATTTATTCGCTCTCCACCCATTTTCCTGTTCTCGTACTTCGACGGTGTAACTTCACCACATGGCCCGAGTCAAGCTCTATGGCCAAGTCGATGCTCGCAGAGTAGTCTCTTTGGTGCGCAATGGTTATTACAGTGCAGTCTGCAAATGCTTCAGCCATCAATTCCTGTACTCTTTCATCCGTGTCGGCATCCAAGTCGCTGGTCGCCTCATCCACGAGAATGATCTTGGTTTCCATGGTCTGCTGATGCAGCATCGCCCGGGTAAGGAATAACAACTGCTTCTGGCCATGTGAGAGACCAACCTTGGTGATGTCGGCCTCCAAGCCGCCATTCCGGCTGACCTGGTCCCAGATACCAACATGTTCAAGTGTCCCGATGATTTCATTGTCTGGAGGTGGCGTGACCGTAAATGGAAAGACGTTCATTCGGAGCGTTCCCTTCAATTCGACGCCGTCCTGAGTCATTGTCGTGATGCGGGACCTTAGAATATGCCTTGGGACCGTTTTGATGTTGCGTCCGGCGATAGTGATGCTGCCGGAAAATTCCATCAAATTCAGTAACGCAAGCATCATTGATGTTTTACCACTGTTTCGCTGGTCAGCGAATGAATTCTAGAAGTACGGTCAGTCTGATAATTACCTCCCCGTCCGGCCGCTGATTCCAACTTTATCGCCCTGCCTAATACTGACAGTTGTGTTCTTGAGAGCTTCACGGGATTCACCATCCGGCCCCCTTTACGGCTGTTAGTAAATCAAAGCGTATTTCCGTTGTGCTGTAACAGACATACATGTATTTGGCTGTGACGCAGTTGAACTCAATTTTGCCAGTTGATGGCCACGCCACTGAGAGCGGCCCGGTATCTGTACAGTCTTTCTCCTGTGGAGTGTCGTTACAGAATGACTGAATGCGAGAGAGACCACCGAGGCTAATTTCTGCATGAACCCAGGTCTGCAAGAAGTATGATGCTGTGCTGCTGAAAGAGATGAGGTTCAACAAGGCTAACCCGATGGCGCTATCAGAGCTAGAGCTAGGATAAAGTGTTGTAACAGTGATTAGAATAACAGCAGAGACAAATGATGTGAAATCCAGCATCAGCGTTAGCCATTGTTGAACGCAGAGTAGCCAGTAGAACGGCTTCTGGGAGCGATTGAGGCGCAAAAAAAGCTCAGTTTTGAAGTGCTGCTGGCAGCTGAGACCACGAATGTGAGCCATACCAGAACTTGTCTCTGTGAAGTGGGTGACCAAAGGCGCTGCTGTTTCCAGTTCCAGATATCGCATTTGGCGTGATGTTCGTAGATAAAAGTACTGTATGCCGTATAAAACCACGCAAAGGAATATGACGATCGGTGGCGTAAATTTGGCTCCCGATGCGATAATGCCTATGTCAACGAGGAGGTTGAAACCCATGGAGATTGCGGCTGCCATCATAACAGGCATGCGTTGAGAGATTATAGAAATGTCTTGGCTGAGGTGGTTCAAAAGAGAACCAGCATCAGTGTGGCTGATGAATGATAATGTTGACTCCAAAACTGACTGCAAAAGTCTCCAGTGTAACTCGGCCGAGCTTTTTGGCACGATCTGCTTGAAAAACTGCACGCCAGCAACACAAGTTATGAAGATTTCGCCAAAGCTAAGCAGCGCGAAACCAATAAAATAGTTGTCATTTGCGGCGTCTGTAGTGAGCCAGATTCGCATGAAAATTTCTTGCGTGAGTTAGTAGCTGTTTGAACTGAAAGTAAGAGAATAGCAGGCAATGTATGGGTATCTTACGAGGCATTCTTTCCATAGTGGCAGCCACGGCGGTAGTTACTAGATAGAATCCGACCAGAAGCCAACTGATAGATTGGAAGAAATAGCCATAAAGCCTCCAATCTCCAGTTCGCCTGCTTCTATCGAGCTCATTTGAGTCTACCGTAGCTTTGTGAATGTCGACTGACGGTGGCTCTGACTTTTCCACTATCGCTGGTGTCGGCGTCTCAGGCGCCGGTGTCACGTCTAGGGGATTTTGCGCGTCCTTGTGCTTCGCATCGAGACGATTGCCAGCTTTTGTCACGGAAATGCGACCTTGCTGGTTCATCTCGAACACAAAATCTGCTTGCCTGAGGACCTCATCTAATAAATATGATTAGCAGGCGTTTTTGTTCGTAGGAGAGTAAGCTTACGTTGATTCGTGGTCATTATGATTGTGGAGTTCCACCGACGGAGTAGACCTTCTCGACCACATACTCTTTTAAACACCATATCAGCAGTCGTAGTGTCTAGAGAACTGAGAAAGTTATCTAGCAAAATGAGTGATGCTCGTGCGAATAGTGCGCGGGCTAAACCCTATATTTTAGAAGATTAGTTCACCGTTTCGCAGCTACGCAGCTGAATAGTACATACCAGCCGTTGCTTCTGTCCACCGCTAAGATTGCATCCATTACTACCAGTCAAGGTTTGATCACCGTTTGGTAGATCGTGAATATCCCTATCAAGAGCGCAGGCAAATAGAACATCGTTATAAAGCTCTTCGACATATTCATGGGGTCCCACTACGTGGGCTCGGATTGTAGTGTTCAATATCCATGGGGACTGACTGACGTATGCAATTCGCTTTGTAGACAGTTTGATAGTACCTGCGTTGATCGCAAGCTCGCCCATAAGAGTTTGAAGGAATGCTGATTTGCCGCAGCCGACAGTCCCATGCAGCATAGCGAGCGATCCACGAGGGACACGCAAGGAGACGTTGTTCAAGATGGGACCCGAAAGGTCAGAGGTTACTGAAACATTCTCCAATTCCACAGCATATCCGCGAGAGGGAGTGAGTGCCGTCCTCTTCTCCGATCCCTCTGCTTCGTGCTTCTCTGACTCATCACAATCGCGCGTATCGCGAACTTCAGGAAGCATCAGGAACTTTTGGATTCGCATCAAGCAAGCATAGCCACTGGCGTAGAACGGCAAATGACCGAGCAAGCTGTTCAGTGGCAAGACTGCGATGAAGATTGCCGCGTAAGCAGCGAAGGTCTCCGGGATTGTCATTGGATTTGATGCGCGTGTCCAAAACCTTGCACCAGCTAAAACAGCCACAGGCGCCATCGCGGCACCAAAACCATCTAAGGACCATTGGTAAGTAACCGACAACAAGAAACAAGCCAACAAAATAGCTTACAAATGCCGAAAATCATGACGCGAGCATTGCGTTCAATCATGGATGTTTCAATTTCGTCAAGTCGTTTCTCCTGTAACATCGCGGACATCGCCTCAGTTAGCCCCATGGCCTTGATGCTCTTTAGTTGCGCAAGGACATTCGATGTGGCTGCGACGCGGTTCTCGGTTTTGGCATTCCACACGGTTCTAGCGTGAGCCATTTTCTTGGTCACCACATAAGTCCCGATCGCAGCAACTAGTCGAGCGGTTAGAGTCACCATTCCTAGTTCGACGAAAATGAGGGCGTGCTTACTAGATGATGGTATAAACAAGAGAAAGCAGGCGTAGCCAACGAAAGTGTAGAGAGCAAATAGGCCTAAGCCGAGCTCAATCACCGCTGACCAAGTGTCATGTATGTAGCTGAGGCCATCCTGAACACCAGTTACATCAGCTGTCATTAGTGTAACAGCCGCCGACTTTTCCAGCTCAACGGTGCTCAATCTCTGGAGTTTGTCATAGACCGCAACGACAAGTATGCCTCTGACGGAGGTATTCGCTTGAAATTCTAGTCGTTGAAATACAGATCTAGATATCTGGTTGGACAGGACACATCAGTAGCAGAACATGTAGGCCTGAGTTGCGTTCTTACCATGAGGCCGCCAAAGATTAATACTGCAGCGCCAATGAGCCCGTACGCGCTTTCACGAGACGCCTCAGTAGTTGAAGAAGCGGCACCAACAAACTTAACCGCCTGCTCCAAAAAGAATGGTCTGCTGAAGGAAAACCCGACGAAGCAGAGCCGAGGTAGAATAGGAATTATGAATTGCCAGAACAGCGTAGAGACGAGGGCCCAGGCCAGCGGCTGTTTCGACGTTTCGGTAGCTTCTTTTATCAGTACTATTGTGGAAGAGAGTGCCTTTGTATGCTGAGGGCATGGAATGGGGGCTCACCCTTTTGCCAATACGGTACGAACTGATCGAACAGCTGCTCGGAATCATACCGTTCGCCGATGTCCGGCAAGTCTTCAATGGTGAGACTTTGGCCCCAACCCAACTGAAGAATTGGGTTGACCCAGACGAGAAGTGCTCGGCCCCAAAAGCCAGCTACCTCGCCTGGTCCGGGACGGAACATGTCCGAACGGAAGAGGCGACGCTTCGGCATCTCCTCGAGGACAACGAGAACAAGTTTAAGGGATGCAACAGCGGCTTGCAGCGCACCGAGTGCATCCAGTGTGCCACGCAGGAAATAGGATCGTGTCATTGTGATGTCGAAGAGCATTGTCAAGGAGAGAAAGATTGCCAAGAAGGAGGAAGATCGCAAAGAAAACGTATGGGTCATGTATAGAAGGGCAACAACGCATAGGGATGCGAGAAACGAGAGGACAGAGGCTCCAATAGCCAGTGCCGACCGGTATAAGCCTGCCCTCTGCCATAAAATGAGACCTGCAAGCTGCACGGCGACGAGAGCAACGCCAGTGGCTAGCTTAGCCCACAGGAGAAGCCCCGGCCGAACTTGGTTGGAAGCGCTCGCCATATTCTTGACATAGAATGGCATCGTCAGAATGATGACACTGGCCGGTACCAGGCTAAGCATGATAAGCTCAAAGAGCAAGGTGAAGTCAAACTTATCGGAGCGGGCAGGCCCGAACTCGCTATCTGCGGAGGCATCCATGGCGGCTTCGCTCCAGACGGAGTTGGGACAGATGGAGTTGGGTGTGATACGGTAAAGGGATGAGTGTAGACACGGAGGCGCTGTTCTTGTTCAACGTTGTCAAGCTGAATCTGTATGAAGGGCGTTGCGGGAAGGGAATGATGGGGAAGAAGAGGAAATTTGAAGAGCAAAGACGAAGCAACACAACAAAACAGCTGATGGGCGAGGTCCGGGTCACTCACGGCCAACAAGTGGGGTACGGATTCGATATGACAGCGCAGTTGGACGCAGCCCGGATTTTTGTTAGATGGGTGAAGGGGTGGTACAACCACTTCGCGACCAGGGGCATGATCTACCCGGGCTAGACTGCGGATCAAGTTCCCCAAAAGCGTTGGCGCTGGCGCCACTCAGCTGCTTCTTCACTGCGTTGCAGAGCTATTCAACAACCGGGCTGGTTGCTACAAACAAGGCTGCGCTATTGCTGCAAGTGGGTGGGAGGTGTGGAGCGTACAGTCTCTGATTGACTGGCAAACTGGGTACTCTCAGGCCCCCAGCCTGGAAACAGGCTAATAATGTAACGATACTTGCGGGACAAGTACCTTTGAGAGAGAGGCGATAAATACGTGGATTGCATACTAGGTAGCAGTGCCCTCCCGTCTCTGTGAGGCGCGGCAACTCGCTATCGCCTGCTACTGTGCTGTGTCGGGCGAAACGTGCGACTAGTAGTCTAGGGCAGGTCGTGGCGGCTGCACCTCTTTCACCTAACAATAACGTATGTAGAGACGCAGTCAGGGTCACGCCGTGTGTCTTTTTAACTATTGCTTCCTTGCATGCTACCATACTCTGTAAGACACGGACCTAGCCAGCATTGCCGGTAATTTGTATACGGCTTTGAATAGGAAGTCGTTCACGCCATGGCACCAATGGTTAGCAAGGGCCCAATTGAGACCATTTTCCTTCCGACTTGACAAGGAGTGCGTGGACCACTAGTTGGGTATTGTTGAAGTGATACAAATACTATAGCCATTAAATTGTTTTTATATCAACAGGTAATAGTAAGATATTTACAATGGTATACGCTGACAGGTGCTGTCACACTTGGTTGAGGACAGGGACCCCTCCACTGCCCCATGCCTGCATCAGGGTTGTGTTCCAACGTCGACGAGATCTGGTTCGCCACGACTCCGACGCCAATAATTCGTCGATGCCATGAGCTCATCACAGCCGCCCAGTATCCAGCGCCACTTCCTTACAAACTCCTCGCTCATCTCCCACGCAGATGCGTCCCAGGGATCACCCCAGAGTATCAGTCCCGCCGAGGCATTCACGTCCAGCCCCAATGTATCGCTGCACAGCTTCGCATCGCTCAGCTCACCCTCGTCGGCCGCCAGCGCCTCGGCATTCCGCAGCAAGTTATCCCTGAACGCGGGAAACGGAAATGCGTCGATCCAGGGATGGTGCGGGACGGCGAGCCTGCAAGGCCGTGGGCTGCAGACTCTCTGGCAGCGCACGCAGACGGGTGACCGCGGTTGCGGTCGGCGAGTTGAAGCTCGAGATGGCGTCTTCGTCGTCCATTTCGTTGACGGCAATGTCCAACACGCCCATGATGTAGATGACTCCTCGCATCGAGCTGAGCGTGGTTATGTGGACAAGGAGATCTGAGGAAGGGTCGCCGTAGCTCAGACGCTGCAGAATAATGGACGATAGGGTTTGCATGAGTTTCGATACGGACCGTTTGGCGTCATAGTTTTTGGGATAATTGTAAGAGGCGGCATCTTTTGTTAAGATTTGAGTACATCGGCTGTCTGATACGCGCTGCTGGGTAGCCTGCCGTACAGGCGCCCCCACATCACCATGCGCCGTTGTGGTTTTGCTGGTATTGTTTGGACGGCCCCTAGGCCGCCGTGTGAGCCCCAATTTCTGTTCTTCTTGCAGTTTCCGCTGCCCTACTTCTCTGTTAGCGCATTTCTATACTTTCTCTTCAATGCGCTGTCTGGGCTTACTTGACGCTCGCTGGTTTACACGGTTCTGAACCCGGCGGCGGGCCGAAGGGTCCGCTACGTCCGCCCATGTGTCTTCGCCGCTCGGAGTTAACATGATGTGTGGCAGCCCAGATGGCGCTGCTGTGTGCCAATGCTGACTTTATTTTTCTGATTTGCTGGCGACGGGGCGCCGCCTTATTATAGCTGGCTCTGCACGGACATGGGCTCAAGGGATGGCTGACTGAATTTCCCTGATTGGTTGAACTCTCAATTCTGCTAACCATGAATGGAATATTCGATGCGAGAGGTTATTCTCAGACTGACGACGCTCAGGGCGACGCAACGATATCGTGTACACATTATCGTACACGCGGTGAAAATGAAGAAAGCAAAGAAAAAGTATATAAGCTGAGAAGCTGGCCATTGATTCGACATATCAATCCTCACCATTCTTCAATAATCCGCACTCTTATCATCCTACGCAAACGCCTACACCCACTTACACAATGTCTCAATACGCTGCTGTTCACGACTGGGACGCTCTCGCCGGACCAGGTGACTCCCGCCCTACCGCTTCACGAATCATCCAAAACTTTGCGGCCGAGGGTGCTCTCGCCTCCAAAGTCATCCTCATCACCGGTGTATCTTCTGGTATCGGCGCCGCGACCGCCACGGCCCTGGCCCGCACCGGCGCCACCATCGTCGGTGCCGGTCGCAGCGTCTCCAAGGCCAAGGCTGCCCTGTCCGGCATCGCCGACTACCCCCATCTTCACCTTCTCGAGCTGGACCTGACGCGCAGCGCCAGCATCGACAAGTTTGCCGCCGAGTTTCTCGAGCGGTTCAGCGGTCAGCTCAACATCCTCATTAACAACGCGGGTGGCGTCCTGGCCAGCCACGCCCTCGACGAGGATGGCCACGAGCGACAGTTCTCCATGAACTACCTCGGTCACTTCCGGCTGTTCAGCCTGCTCAAGGACGCCCTGCTGTCGAGCGCCACCGCCGCGTCGCCCAGCCGGGTCATCAACGTCAGCAGCACCGGAACAAGCGCGCCATCCGCGCCGACTTTGGCATCATCACCGTCAAAAAGGACGACTACGTCGCCTTTGACTCATACTGCCAGTCAAAGACGGCCATGGTGTACATGGCGAGCGAGATTGAGCGCCGCCACGGCCCCGAGAACCTGCACGCATGGAGCCTGCAGCCAGGCGCCGTCCTCGCGTCGTCGTTCCTGCAGAACAGCGGCTGGGACCAGGCCACGCAGGACGCGATGCTGCAGAATTGGCCGGCAAAGTACTTCAAGTCCAACGAGCAGGGTGCCGCGACGCAGGTGTGGGCGGCGGTGAGCGCGGATGTGCTGCGCGAGAGCGCGCGGGGCAAGTATCTGGAGGATGTGGCTGTTTCCGTTCCGGCTGCCGACACAAAATTTCCCGATATTCTCGGATATGAGAAACACACATATGATGAGAAGAGGGCCAAAGAGTTGTGGAGCTTTACTGAGGAACTGCTTGGTGTCAAGGCATAAGGCAGGTACATGGACAGCAAACGAAGTATGTAGAGGTAAAGGAGGGAACTTTACTTCGCGCGATCAGTTAATAGAGAAGCAATAGCAAATTATTCATCTTTAATGTCTCAATGTACATTTAAAGGTTCTTTGAACCCGCCTGCCACTTTATGAAAAGCCACGTCCATTCTCGCCCGCTAGTGGCATCATCATTGGTCTGTTCCAACCTGACGTGATGTGTAGCTGCCTGGTTACTCAACCTGCGATTTCCTTCCCACTTCGGAACCCAGCCCTAAACAGTCGTGCAAATCATTGAAAAAGAGGCTGGGGGTCGATTCTGGGGTTGCCTGCAGAATGTGCCCTCAATTTTGCTAGACTGAAGCCTCGTCGTCTACCCCGCAGTGACCGTAGCCTGATGTGCAGTCATGCTCCATTCCTTGGCAGCAGGGAAATCCATAAAATAAAACAATGTCACGAGTCCTCTCCAAGATACTCAACAAACATTAATCTGTCTCATCAGGCAATTCTGTTGCGATGACGGCGCCGCTCAACCTCGAAATACTCGCCGCCTGGACGGGGAGAGCCTGCTCTTCTGGCCACAGCGTCCGGCCCGACAAAGGACATCTCTTGGATGATCCGCTCCAAGAAGCCCTTCTTCAAGGAATATTACGCTTTGGGCCGGCCGTTTGCCTTCTCATTCTCGGCTCGCTCCGCATTATCGGTCTGCGACGCGCGAAGCTCGTTGTGCTCCCTAATCGTCGATTCTATCTCAAGGCTGTACGCAGCAATCTCCATCCATCATGTATCTTGGTGGATATAGGTCGAGAAGAACAAACACAATACTAATTGTGAATATCTAGTTTGTAGCCGTGACCATCTGCATTTTGGAACTTATCAGTGTCGTCTTTGAAGCCAGGAAGAATACCTCTCCACTTCCACACTTACTCTTCACGGTCGCTGATGTGGCCGTATGCATAATTTCGTTCCTCGAACATGGACGAAATATCGCCCCTTCCGCTCTTTTGGAAATCTACCTCGCGTTCACACTCTTCAATGATGTTCTCAACGCCAGCTTGCATTATGTCGCAGGGAATCTATGCGACTTATCAACCATACCCTTGGCACTCTTTTCGGCGAGAGTAGTCCTCTTCTATTTCGAATGTCGATCCAAGAGACCCATTCTCAGAGCGCCTCATGACAAGCTCTCAACCGAGGAAACTTCAGGGCTGTTTGGGAGATTCTTCTTCTGGTGGGTAAATCAAGTCCTCCATACCGGGTATTTCAAGACTCTACGTCTTTCCGACATGCCGCCGCTTGATAGCGATCTCAATGCCATGGAAATTCGTTCGGGGATGCGACGAGAGTGGAGCAAGAAAGGTACGCGCGCTGCCATTGCTCTTGATACAAAAAGCTAATACAAGTAATTTGTAGCGCGGAAAGAGGCTCGCCATGGCCTCATGATGGCACTTTTGCGCTGTTCCTGGAGGCCTAATACCTACATTGTCCTGCCGCGTGTGCTTTGCACGCTGCTCCGATGCAGCCAGCCTCTGCTAATCAGTCGCGCCATCGCATTCGTGACCGACGATCTATCCTCATTCGACAATAGAAATGAAGCTCTTCGACTCATAATATTTACAGCTGTCATATATACGGGTATACCGGTACGTTGATTATTAGCTGCAAGATGGACGTCCCGAAACCTGACCTGACGGCTTCCAGGTGTTCAATGGCGTGTACTTGCGTCTTCTCACTAGGGTCAACATCATTGGGCGTATGGCGCTCGTCGGACTTCTTTACGGTGACTGTCTTGCAGTCAAAGACGGTATCGCGGATAATGCTGCTGCCGTGACGCTGATGAGCAACGACGTGGACAGTGCCGCCGCGTGCTGGGACATCTTCCATGACTTTTGGTCGCAAATGATAGAAGCTTCTATTGGAATGTACATGTTGGCCACCAAGCTGGGGTGGGTGTGTGTTTTCCCGCTTCTCGTGGTTGTCGGTAAGTGATCTATATAGGCGAAGCTAGCAGAAGCTACACTCTGCCAAGCACGCTTACAGAATTCTTTCCACAAGTTGCTGACTGCTGCGTGTTCATGTTGCAAGGCATTGGCCGAATCGTTGAAACCATCAGCGTAAATCTTGTGGCCCTCCAAATGGAGTTTACTGGCGCCACGCAAAAACGAATTTCCACCACCAAGGCCGTACTTGACTCGATCAAGAATATCCGGATGATGGGTCTTATGAAAAAGATGGAGGCTAGGATACAAGGCACGAGGGACCACGAGATCAAAAAATACATCAGATTCTATCGGCTTTTGCTGGTGTTCTTTATTAGCTGTAAGTGGTCGTCTCGCGCCGAGCCAGTTTCTCGTCGGTCACGTCCAGGCACTGACGTCAATAGCTGTGGCCCTGCACCTCTTTAGTCCCGCCATAACCCTCATCTTCTATTCGATTCAAGCTCAAATACGTGGGCTGAAGTCGGTGGACATTTCAATGATATTCACGTCCCTGGCAATCATCGACATCGTCGCCACGCCGGCCAACAGTCTGCTGGCAATCTTACCCGAAGTCGCTTCAGTTACTGCCGCTTTCGATCGCATTCAGAAGCACCTGCGTATACCTGACAGGCCTGACAAGAGGACTTTTTTCGACAGTCGATGTGGCCTGGGAGGCCAGGACCTGACTCCAGCAACGGCACCAGATGAGCCGAGCAACGACAACGCGGCCATTAAACTTGACCACGTCAGCATCCGCCCAGCTGCCGGAGCGGACCTCATCCTGAAAGATGTCAGCACAGAATGGAAGAGCGGCGACTTTGTTGTCGTATCCGGCGCTGTCGGTGCTGGTAAGACAAGCTTGATGAAAGCTCTGCTGGGCGAGCTTGCGCAAGACTCCGGCAGGATCCAAACTGCGTACAAAACGGCGGCGTATTGCTCCCAAGTCCCCTGGTTGCCGAACGGCACTGTCAAGGAATGTGTTTGCGGGCCGCTGCTGCATTTCGGAGCGGTGGATGAGGCGCGCTACAGCCAAGTCCTGCGCTTGTGTGATCTCGAGCAGGACATTGAGCGGATGCCGAATGGCGATCAGACTGTCATTGGCAGCCGCGGAACCGCCCTTTCCGGTGGGCAGAAGCAGCGTCTGGTGAGTGGCTCTTCTTTTGGGCGTACTTTCTTCCGATCACGCTGACATCAGGTTCCGTTAGACCCTAGCGCGAGCTCTTTTCGCAGGCAAAGAGCTGATTATCCTCGACGACACGCTATCCGCGCTCGATCTGCCTACACAACGTCTGATAATGAGCAAGCTGCTCGGCCCTGGTGGCTTCCTTAGGGAGGCTGCCGCCACCGTGATACTCGTAACTCATGAGGGTAAGGGTTCTCTGGAGGGATAAGTATCAAATTATGTATGCTGACAAACCTTGTTTTTTCTAGCACGATACCTGGAAATGGCTGACCACATCCTGATACTGGATTCAGACGGCAGCGTCGCCGAGCAAGGCACATGGAAGGACCTTCGAGCTGGAGCCGGTCACACGAGTAAGCTCGTTCTTCGGCGTGAAGCCGACGATGCCAAGACCACCTGGCACGACGCTTCGGCGGCTAGCGAGGAGAGCTACGTTGAAGTCAATGAGTCGCTTGGGTCAGAGCCAACCCGCCCTACGACAGCTGATGTTACCTTGTACAGTACGTCAGCCCAACCAAAAAANCAACCATCAAGGACGCCCGTCGTTCTCGGACTTTCACTGACAATATAGCCAGAGTACTACTTTAGCGCCATCGGCACCGCTCGCGTCCTCCTCGTCGCCGGCTCCCTGCTGCTCWACCTCAACAGCTCCGCCATGTCCAGCATCAGCGCCACCATAGGAGGTGCCGCGCGCCTGGCCCCCACGGGCTCCGACGAGGAAAAGTTTTACGTCGCCCAGCACCTGGAGAACAACACCTTCGCAGCCGACGACGGCAGCGCCCTGTTCACGCCCGCGGCCACGCAGGGCGAAGCCGACACGAGCCGCTTCGTCGCCGGCGAGGACGTGCGCGTCATTATTGTCGACATTAAGACGGTGCGTATCAGCGACTTTAAGGGCAATGTTCGGGACTGGGATCTGGTTCCGACGCAGGCGGTCAACGGAACAGTTTGAGAGGACACGACGACAGCAATCAGCTTCAGGATTATTACATCATTGTTCACGGCGCACGGGACGTTTTATGCAATCACATTGGACTTACAACTGGAAAATAGGATGCGATTTGGAATGGAATTTCGATCATATTGTTCAATCTGTATAAAACCGAGGTGGAAGTGACGCACTCTAGTCATTTCGGAGCAACACCTGTGAAGATGGCTTGCAAACGTAAAAAACCATAAACAGCAAAGCAACGCAGCATCGATGTGTCATGTCGCACTCGATTGAAAAGAAACATAACTATGCATGTGTCTGTTGCGCACATGTGAAAGCCCATCTATCAGGGCATCATTTTTCAAGCCCAAGCAAAACCGAAACGCCAACTATGAAATGACCTGGGTAGGTTCATGCAAAAGAGACAAGCAATAAAAATATACCAAAAATACGCTAATAGAATACACAAGGCCGAGGCTCGAGCTTACAAGCGAGCCCACTCGATAACTTCGAGTGCCAGCATGACGAGGACAAGCGTGGAGGGAAGAATCCTAAGTCAGGTTAGTTCAAGTTGACGGGGACGCTCGGAGGTGGAATGGCACGAACCAAATAACGTAGCTCTGGAAGAGTAGGCGACCCATAGTCTTCTCGTACACGTTGTTGATTTGGCAAATCTGCGCCAACTGAAGCGCGCTTGGCGCGCCAACAAGGAGGAAGCATACAATGACGAAGATGGGATCGTCAAGAATGCTGACATTGACATATTTGGCGAAAATGGCCAGGATAGGGGTCATGATAATCATGGGGAGGAGCATACGGCTGAGAAGGGACGCGATCAGCAGCTTGGTGCCCATCTCCTCTTCCTCAGGGTCGACGGTGGAGGGGTCGGCCATGGTGTTGCGTGCCAGGTTGGCACCCAGGACGACCAGGATGAGAGGAACAGCGACGCCGCCTGTTTGTGTGATGGCGCTTGTCACACTGTTCTTGACAAAGGAGCCCTCTTCGAAGAAAAGGCGCTGCAGCGAGGGGATAGAAGCAACGAGAACAGCAATCAGCATAGCCCACAGAGGGGGGTTCATGAAACCCCAGAGGAAGGTGTTGATCTTGGTGCCGACAAAAAAGAGGCCACGGAGGAGAGCCTGGATGGGGGCGGGAAGCGACTTGTACACACGGATGCGAGCGGCGTTGATGTTGGCACCGGCGCGACCGAACACCTTTTCAATACCTTGCTTGACCTTGCCGTACACACCACTCGGAGCTTCCTCCAACTCGTCCTCGTGCTCACTTTCACTGCGCGCAACATTGGGGATGGCAGAGAAATCAGGCTGCAAGTGGGTGCCCTTGGATCGCTTCTTCTTAGGCGTGGCTTCGTCGTCAGACGATCCAGCAACCGATGCGCGAGACGCTCCACCAACGGGAGTGCGGCCGGGGGGGGTTGTAATGATCGCTGCCGTCAGCCTCGTCCTCAGTATCGCCGTCGAGGCCTTCAATCAGGAGAGGTGCATCATCGTCACGGTATTGGCCTTCTTCGGCGCGTTCGTCATTGTACTCGGTGTATCGGTCCTTGGGAGCCAACAGCACGTGGTATCCCCAACTCCATCGAACGAGCTGACCGAGCTGCTGGAAGATGAGGAGGTATAGGATACCGCGGGCGGCAACCTCGTCGTCATTATCGCCCGGGATTCTGTCCCAGTGAAGGCCAGCTATCGTCTGCGACAGGGAAAGGACGAGCGAAATGGGGAGCGAGTTTGAGTTGCCAAAGACGCCCATGGCGATGACAAAGTTGGAAGCGCGGCGGTTGAATCGGAACAGCTTGGCGACAATGACAGAGACGGACCATGAGACGAAGGTCTGGATTACGAAGATGGCGGGGATAATGGCGAGATCGCTCAGCTTCTCGGCGCTGAGTTGGGAGGCGAGCTTCGTGAAGACTGGACGCGCCGGGTTAG
Organism: Lecanicillium saksenae; assembly: GCA_027627215.1. Taxonomy (NCBI): domain Eukaryota; kingdom Fungi; phylum Ascomycota; class Sordariomycetes; order Hypocreales; family Cordycipitaceae; genus Corniculantispora; species Corniculantispora saksenae. The sequence goes on along the minus strand of JANAKD010000352.1, from coordinate 5,261 downwards.
ATATGGCGGTAGTGGATTGGGAAACGAATGAGAACAAGCTTCGACATACTCAGGCATGGCGTGAAGAGGTCTACGTTGAGATTGGCCAGAAACTTTTGCTTCTCGGCGTCGAATTGGCCGAGTCGTGCGATGATGTAGCCAGGCAAGCTGACGCAGACAACCTCAAGAACAGCTTCAAAGACAAGAAGTGTTAGATGCGAAAGGGACGGCGAGGTTTGGCCACCGCCGCCCTCGGTGAAGACCTTGAGGGGAAGCTCGTAGGCAGTCTGGGCCAACTGCTGAAGCCTGTACGACGAAGGCGCAGGGATGGCGTTCATGACGTGATGTGGAAGCTGCCAAAGTCTCGCGAGACTTGGAGCAAAGAAAGAGAAGATGATTAGTTGGAGAAGGTGAAGTATTGGGATCAGAGTCAGGTGGGGGGAATGAACGTAGAAGAAGGAATTAAGTAAACGAAAGAACAGGTTGGAAAGTAGAGATGGAACGGGCGCGAAGACGCAGCGTGGCGTAGGTCGAGCCTGAAGTGAGCAGGAAAAATAACCTTAAGTGGAACCGCGCACGCAGATGCGACACGCACAGGGAGGCGATACTGGTACAACCACCACCACACACAACCACCACACGGCCAACCGGCCAAGGCGACATCCACACCAGCTGCAGCGCCACCCACTAGCTGGGTATTCCCTGGATTCGACACACACTCTGTTCAGCCAGTGGAGATGCAAGCTCAGCGCGATGCGAGACAAGGCACGCCGGATGGTGTGTGCGGGCTGCCGCTAGCCTAGCGGAGGCCTATTGCGACGCTTCCAGGCCGTTAGCGCCTTGCGTACGACTCGCATTCTTGTTCCTAGTTTTTCTTTTTCCTTCTTCTTAAGGTAATAGAACTCTTCCTGCAGGACGAGACAAAAAACAGAGACCGTTGCCTCCTGCCGCAAAATAAGCTTAGCTTAGCTCAGTGTATCACGGCCGACTGGCACTTTGCTTATCGCAGCGCTGTGGCTCTCGCACCACACGAGGCTGCCAAGACATGGCACAATATCACCTAAAACTAACTTGCGTCTCGCTGTAGGGGAATAAACAGGGTTGCGACCGCAGCAATCAACGTTGGCCCAAAAGCCATTGAAACAAGGGGCGGCCAAGCCGGCACCTTGCTGGTTTCGATGGTCCATCCTGGTCGGTAAAGAGGCAGCCTGAAATGCATCCTTTTTTTTTTCCTCTTCTCTTCTCTTCTGTCTATTTGCGTTGCATCGCTTGCTTGCTTGGACGTGGCCACTGTAGCGCCGCGAATCCCAAATCTTGGCGTAGGAGGCGTTGTGTGGCCATGCCTTGCTGAGCCAAGACACGATAGGCTCAACGAGGATGACGATTGCGAATTCAACCAATCGATGCAGCGCATTCGCGCATGAGCTCAAGCGCAAGCCACCATCCAAACAGCCAAATCTTTCCCCAGAAGGCCCAGTCGCTCGGCCTAGGAAACTCTGTGGGCCACCACTACGCCTGTTTTTCTAAATTGAACCGAAACCCACCGTGCGATGCTAGCGTTTTGACTCGCAAGCAATTCGCTAGCGCTGCCGTTACCTGCAACATATTACGCACGCTGCATGAGTGGCTTCACGTTCTGCCTGCCTTCAGGAATCGGCCAGGCAGGGTTCTTCTGGAGAAGCTTTCCTTGCCGCCGCCCGTTATGCTCTTGGCTGTGCCGCGGTTTTCCAGCGGCAGACTGCTGCCGATCGATCCAACGACCAAAGGACTATGCTGGGGGCTTACTTGAAGGAGAGGACCCCTCACCAAAACATGGTCGAACGGGTAAGAATTCCAATCTCCGGGATCGATCCCAGTCGCTTCTCGCTGAGACTTTGGGACCAGGCCCTGCAAGCGCACCAGCACTAGGCAGGCTGGATGGCTGGAATACAGCGTGCCTAGTGCCATCCTTGCTATCGCTCACAACAGGCTCATCGGCTCGTCCAAAACCCAGGCCTTGTTCTTGTGGTGCGAAAAGGCGGCGCGGGGGCTTTTTTACCCTGCATGTATTGGTAATTCACTTTTGCTACATCCGCCTCTTTTATTTTCGTCACATGCGCTAGCACTTGTCATGTAATGCGGGGGAAATAGCTCTATAGCTGAAGTGATGCCTGTTTCGAACATGGATCTGGCTTCACAGTTAGCTGGCCATTATGAGTTGGAGCTTGCGTGCCGCGCAGATCGGCAGATACGCCAAGTCCAGTCAGCGTGTGGCACACTTGGTTCTGCTGTCGTATAGCGTTGGCTCCGACGTCCGATCGCACGCCATTGACGGCATGTTTGCTTTGCTAAAAAAAAAAAAAAAAAAAAAGTCTTGGCTGCAATGTTTGGGGGCGCAAAATAACCCGAGAAAAGGTGATTGACTCGGATAAACCCCAGACACGACGCCAAGGGCCGCTGCGCTTCGGGACGAGCTGAATCAGACGTGCAGCAGCGATGCAGCAGCCATTGCAGGCTCTACTGGTAGATTGATAGTCTGGCTAGACATGCAGCCGTGTTACGCCCAGAGTAGGTATAACTCCCAACCACTACCTATACCATCCTGCAACTAAAAAAAACTGATTTCTATCCGAGATAAGCAAGTAAGTACGCCCCAGATTTTCGTAAACATGTCGTGTGCCCAGTCAGCTCATCCAACCACATCACGATCGTGAGCCAACTGGTGTGTTGCGCACCAGATTCGTCCTTTCAAAGAAATTGCCACAGATTACGTCAAAGGCCCGTCGAATTGGTCATTTGCAACATCCATGTGCCGAGTAGAAACGTTAATTCCCAACATGGTAACAGTAGACCACGGCGACGGGCAGGCTGCCTCTCCCTCGCCGCGCTGATAGATAAGCCTGGGTCTCGCAGACGGGATCGACTTTACCCCGCGGTCTTGGCAGCAGGGTGATGCATGAATGATGATGTATTCATTTACGAAGGATTTGAGTCAGTGGAAAATGTGCATGTGGCCTGATTATCTGGTAAAAGAAAAAGGCAGGTACTTTCTCAGCATGGATAGTGCATTTGCCAGCTTAGACCCTGGGAGAGGCGGGGGGAGTGATGTGGCTCGACAAGGGTAGGCTCTTCGGGAGATGCCATGGGTAAAGGGTTTTTCGAGTATTGGCAATTCGTGCGTTATTTTCTTCTACATTTATTGATGGGGGCATGCTTATAACACCTGCCGACATAGTTTCCTAGGAATGAGCAATGGTGATGCCGCGGTATAGGACCTGGTGCATTCATTGGGAGGACGGCTTCATTGAAAGAGCACAAGCACCAAATCAAGAAACTTGTCGAGATGATAAGACTATCCACGCCGTATCCATAATTCCGTTACAATGAACACGCCGTCACTGTCATTTGCGCGTGCGGCCCCATAAGGCATCGGTTGCTTTGACTGACGCGCCGAAGCCAAGAATCCGTCTACCGCGCTGGGGCCCCCAGAAACGTCATTATATGTGGCTGAAGGCATATCGTGATCTGGAAAGTGGCGCTTCTCACAAACTATATATCTTCGTGGTTCAATGGCCTCCATGCATCCAGCACCTATGCCATCATGGGTGCATCATCTTTTCTCAGCGCGTGGAGGTAAATTCCGTCTCATTTCAGCAAGTTCCTAATGGCCCTCCAATGGGACCAAGGCTCAAATTCATCCCAGTTTTGATAATTGCACGGCCGGTAATCTGAACCCGGTCGAAATCTCGGACACTGCCGATACCTACCGCGGATGACGGCCGAACCGCTCACACCCACCTTTTATTTGGTTCTGCAAGATGGGCATTCTTCCATTCTCTTGCTTGAATAATTAGTATCACGACAATTTCTGGTCTTCAGGGCGATAAATTGTAACAGGATCAGCTTGTTGGACATCGAAACGACATGTTTAAGGCATGTCGTTGTCTGCAACATCCACATGGATTCAATTTCGCATGCACAACCTTATCCCCAGAGCCTTCAGCGTATTGCCATGCGCAATTTCGTGGTCATTTTCTTCGCGTTGATGGATTGGTCAAGTTGGTGAAGACTACAGAAGCTCGTCCCTTCGACCTGTCGCCCTGATCTTCATATTCACAGGCAGCGCCCTCACACCATTTCGCCAGTCTGACGGCGACGGTCACGATCTAGGCTTGATTGCTTCTCAGTTCGATGAAATAAGCGAGACCTGCAATTTAGACTTCAGGTTAGTGTGTTTACAATTCTGTTTACATGCAATCTTCGTGCGGCAGAGGTTCATCCCCACACTTGAGTTCGCCAGGTATAAAGGGATACTCAGTCGTACCAGTCGATGAGCTGGTAAGAACTCTATCCGCAACTGTTCCTGGATCATCGGATATCTACGTGATATAGTTTGCCAAATCCACTAAGAACACATCATTACATGTCTATTCGCGCTGCGAGATTATTGATCCATGGAGCTTTTAGAGTTATACAAGCAAGCCTTGGCATCAGCCACAGCACTCGTGGCAACAGCACAACGATAGCGCGAACAAGAAGTTAGTGCAGCGTTTTCTGAGCGAGGACGGGCCTCTTCAAAGCAAGGCGTGATATCAACAGGGAGAGACAAAGGCACCCCGAGGTAAATGATGCCACGAATTGATAGACATTTGTGCAGCAGAGTGAGGCGTGTTACCTGGCGGGCAGCCAATGGTGGGCAGCGCTAAGCCACGCGATGACGTAGAGGACAGCCGTGATGGACACGCGGGGATGCTGGAAAGGGAGCGGCCGCGTCGAAATGAAACGGATGGAAATCTATGACTGGATGGTGCATGCAGTCTGAGGTCAAAACTACGAGGGGATTGTTTACAAGAATGAGGCAGAAATGACACTTGGATGCTGGGCTGGGCATCTTGGGATACGAAGAGCAATCTCGTACTAGGAAATTGCAGGATGAGCCACGTCCCACATGAGGCTTGAGGTAGTGGCTGAAGCACCCAGTAACCACTGTATCTAATAGGTAAGGTAGGAAGGGAGCTGGATTGGGCTGTTGTAGTAGTTGAGGCTGCTCTTATAGCTGCATTAGCACTGAAAGGAGCCTTCAGACCAAACTCAATGTTGTCTCTACGAGTCAATCAGCCCAACAAGGCTCTGAACCCGACTGCCACAGACTCAGACATGTCTGCTTTACAGTGAACACAATCACCACATGGCCCTCCGCCTCAGGCCACACTGGCGCGCATCGCCGCTAAACACGCTAAAGTGCCTCTCACAGCCAACTTCAGCGCCCTTGAAGCACTGGCAGCCTGCGAGCCTCCCGCTAC
>JANAKD010000351.1:0-21866 GCA_027627215.1 Lecanicillium saksenae | reverse complement strand
CCCCAGGCCTCCTTCATGATGTCAACCATGNATGGCCTGCTGCTCGGGGTTGCAGTGCACCTCGAGGCTGATGATGAGGGGCAGATCGCTGGCCTCGAACGCATGCTTGCGGATCGTGGCGCAGACCTCGCGGAAGGAGACCTCTTTTGTCAGCGTGTATCCATGCAGCACGCGCGGTTCATTTGATAGCGAGGACTGCGAGCTGGAGCGCAGGGACGTAAGCGACTTGTTGGCGTTGGTGAGGTGGTGACTGGCGGTGCGCTCGAGCTTGCGTCGCAGAGCGCCCGTCTTGCTGAGCCGCGAGGTAACGGACTCGGGTAGCTTTGACTTGAGCTTCGCCAGTCTATCGGGCTTGCTAGTGCTCTCCTTCTTCTCCGGCTTCGCGTCTTCCTCGTCAGATGAGCTCTCTGAGCTCTCAGCGTCACTGCCGGTGCCGTCCCACACGTCAATCTCCACGCAGCGGCACCCGCGCCGCAGCACGTTGGCGTAGGCTTCCGTCGTGCTGTCGCTGTACAACTGGTTACCTGTCAGGTAAGTATTATGGCTGGAGGAGATGAAATACGCCGACATGGGCCAGGAGAGGTCCTCGCTGTCGCGCGGGAGGATGGCGGCGGCGTCAGAGGAAGCCATGTACTCGAGGAACCCGGCAATGTCCAGGGAGGGCATGTCGGCGTCATCGTCAAAAATTTGCTCGTGTTTTTGAAGCTTGCGAACAAAATCACTCGTCTGGGCAGGCGTCCATGATTTATCAGATCCCGCCTGTGCGGCATAAATAGAGCGAAGGTGCTTCATAACACTGGGCTGGAAGCTCTCGACAACGCGTGTGCGAGGGAAGCGCTGGGCTGCCGCATCGGGCGCCTCGCTGGCGGACTGAGACGCAGAATCAGCCATCTCGAGTTGGGGTGTTCGCAGGATACGTTGATCAGATTGTGAGCAAATGCCGTTGGTCAGAGGTGAAGCTGTCGCTAGCTACCAGCGAGGTCAGTGCAAAGCTAATAAGGGTGGAGGCCTCGCTAGCGGTGTAGGCCCCAACCTTGGCCTGCAGCTTTACACATTTCTTGGTTACTAGTGTTTTGAATTGTCATTTTACATCTTTAACTGCACTAGCCAAGTAAATCAAGCTTGAGGAACATCGTGGCTTCAAACCACGGCTGTATGACGTAGATTGAGGGGGCGGGGTACCGTGACTAGCTGTAGGCTGCATCAGACGCTCAGAGTCACCTCCTAAAGATTACAACCAGATGAGCGCGAGAGGTTATCTACGCGATCTATGCTTAACCGTCTATAGTTTGAGCTAAGGGGTCTTGTTCGGAATCTAAATTGTTGATGCAACAGACTGGTGGGCCCAGCATTAAGGTTATGATACGGGGTCAAAGGAGATGCACGACGCGGAGCTGGGAAATGTGCTCCATTGTACTTGAAAGCTATGCAGGCGATATCAAATACTAGAGACGAATTAAATGAAATTTATTCTTGGCCTGTATATGCACTGGGCAGCCATTGCGGCGATTACATCCGCTGAGCCCTTCGCTCAAGGGTAGGTAAGCTTCCAGCGAGACGCATACCATGGCTTTCACCCGCAACGCATCAACGACACAAGAGGTGCCAATGACAAGTAATTCAACATGGATCAATATGCGATACGGTTGAAATTCTGCAAATCTATTATATCGAATATAACACTGTGGCCCTCTGGGTCGCTGGATTTCTTCTGCAGCAGGGTATCTCATATCTTCTCCCATTCCTCAAAGTGAGGCACACTTGGATAGTGTGAAATATTGCCATAGACATTACCACCGTACTCCAAATACCCGTCAACATGAGGTTTCCCAACCTTCAAAAGATCCTCTGCCTCACCATGAACCCATATTGTCTGCAGGCCTTGGATTACATGAGGTAGCGTATGACAATGAACAACCCACACGCCGGGCTGAGTGATGCGGAGACGCCAGACCCGCCAACCAGAGGGAACGCCAGGCTTTTCTGTGAAAGGTCGATAACTAGAGAGCATGGTGGTATCACGGCGTACCGGCTGCGTTCCCACGAGCCGTTCTTCTACGATCTCGGGATCCCACTTGCCGTCACCACCACCAGCGTCCCAAAACTTTGCGCCATGCGCGTGCCATGGATGCATCACCACAAAGCTTTTCCCTCGTACGCCGAGGTGGTCAATCCTATCGCTGCCATACTGCTGCATCACAATCTCAATGACCTCGCCAACCCGCGCGGGGTAGGTCTTGGTACGCGGGTCCAGCCCGCCGTTTCGCACGGCGGCATCGTAGTCAGGCAGATGCGCGGTCTGATTCTTGTACATTGAGACAAGATATGGCTCGTTAGGCATTGTTATGGCCCCGGGATAAGATGAGTTATCTTCTGTCAGGGTCGTGTTGTTGACAACGTAGAAACCGTAGCCACGCTCCATCTCTTGCATGTAAAAAATGACTCGTCTTGTCACTTCATGCGCAGCCGGAAAGCATTCTTTTTCATAGTCCGGGTTACCTTCCACGAGCGGCTGCAGCTTGTAATCAAGAAAACTGTAGTCTACTGGAGGAAGAGTCAATGGCGGGTCGCCTGCAGGCAAAGTCGTCAATGGTAGACGGCTCGTATTCTCGAGGTGACACTTGGTGTTGTGGTACCGCAGGACGGCAAAGCCAGTGACGTGGTATGGCTGGACTCGATTTTCCAGTTGCAAATAAAAGTCTGATTTTGCTAGTTGAGCGAGCTCCTCGCATGTTTTGGAACGGAGAATGGCGTCGTACCGCTGGCCTGGACCGAACTGAAGGGCACTCACGGTGAGCGGCTTGGTGTATGCCCCATCTGCCTGGATGACGTCCATGCTCGTGTGATTTTCAAATGCCAGAACAATCAAAGATGCACCCATTGCACCTATGAAGCGAAAGCGATATGTTTGATCTGGCTCAACATCAATTACCGCCAGCTCAGAGCTGTGTGCCGCGTTGATGGTAGTTTCGTTGGTGGCATTCTGCAGGCCTTTGCCGTTTATCAGCAGAATATCCGGCTCCTGCACCCAGTAATAATCAAAAGACCTGAGGCCATCGGTTATGTCATCCTCAGTTCTGTGGTAAATCTCCTGCAGTGTGATGATTTCCTCTCCATCCACCGGGTATGGCGGTGGACCTGTGTCCTCCACGATGAAAGCACCCGCAGCTGTCAACGCCTGCAACCCTATATGCGAATGATAGAAATATGTACCCGCCGACCCTTTGCTGGCTTTGATCTCGTAGTCGAAATAGTGTAGTGGAGGAATCGGCCACTGACTAGCCAACGGCGAACCGTCTGAAAACGGGAATGCCGCCAGGCTTAAACCATGCCAGTGCTAAGGCGGAATACTGTCAGTCAAATTCTCAATGTCAATTTTACTTGCGCAGAGAAAGGTTAATTACCATTGTCAAGTTGGCGTCGCGCATGTCATTGTAAACGCGAATCCACACCACTTTCTCCTCAGGAATTCGTAGGGTCGGGCCCGGTACCGATCCATTGATCAGAGTTGTATATCTATCGACAATGTTTCCTATTGTATAATTCTCCCTCGTGATTCTGAGGATAATATCTGGCGAGAAAAGGTCTGATTTGTGCGAGTGAAGTCTTGAAGAGACTGCGCCAACAATGGAAATCAGGGAGGGGAGGAATGAGGCAATCCGCATGGCGGGAATAATGTTAATGATGGATAAATTTAATCAAAAGGGTGAAGGCGACACGGAAACGTGTGCATGCTTGTCTTATACATTTGATGCGCGTCGATAACGCGCGGATCCGCGACCACAAACCCCGGTCAATGGCAGCCACTTCTGCCAGATGTAGCTATCAGTTATTTACGGGTACGTGTGACACCGGGAAATTCGTACTCTGCAAGGTAAGGTTTGGCAGCCCGCAATACGGAAAGGATCCGGTGAGATACAATGCAAAAGAAGATGACTAGCAGCATCCGCGTAAGTTGGACCTCCAAGGTCGAATGGCTTCCATATCCAGGTGATATTTAAAATAGTGCCTAAATTATGTTAATATTTCATATATTTCAGTTCTGATTATGTCTTGCTTAGTCTGCTATTTTTCTATTTTGCGATATTTAATTATACTTATGTAGGCTAAAATTTACTTGCTCTGGCGATCTTTTAGGCACAGCCGTAGACTACTCGAACGAAACCACTGGCTTTCATCTTCCACATTGTGCTTCTTCTCATGCGATTCATGCGTGAATTGGACCTTTCCTTTTTTTTTTTCGTTTCAACTTTTTGCTTCTTCGACGACAGGGATGTACAAGCTGGCTCCAGCGCTGTGAGCAGCTGACTCACCGCTACCGGGATCTATGCGAGACATGCATACGAGCCGGGCGATCTCCGTGCTGGCGCAATCGGTAAATATGCCGCCGTGGCTTCTCCTACTTTCGTTTTGCAACTGGACTCAGGTGGCGATACACGGCAGCAGAGGTCTATACGGGATCGTATCGTTCGCATGCTTACCAGCGCTGTTCCAGGTCTGCATCCATCCACCGGCGTGGCCGCGCAGCTTGGTACAATGATGCGATCCGACGCTGAGGACAATGTTACTATAGATGAGAGGAGACCTTTGCTCTCCAATGAACATGACCTCCGAGAAACGCCTGAAAGTATAGAGACTCATAGCACAACAGACAGCTGGAGAGCCTGGCTGGTGGTTTTTGGGTCCTGGTGCGCATCTTTTTGCAGCTTTGGATGGATCAACAGTGAGTTGAAGATTCTTAGAAACTTAAATTGACTACCTTTAACAATGAATCTTCTACAAAGGCATCGGAGAATTCCAGAGATATTATCAGTCCGAGCTGCTTCGTGACTACACCCCCGCTCAAGTGGCGTGGATACCTTCACTACAAATTTTCTGTTTACTGGGCATGGTAAACACCTCTCTCATACATTTGCTATTTGATCCTGTCTCTTCAGCTGACTTGCATCTAGGGCCCGATCATCGGCATACTGTACGATAGGCTAGGGCCCCGTCCATTGCTCATAGTCGGGGGATGTCTTCATGTTATTGGGCTGATGATGCTCTCGATTTCTCGCACATATTTCCATATTCTCGTATGGCAAGGGGTGTGTAGCGCGATTGGAGTCTCTTCCATTGTCCAACCCGGTGAGTTACGAGGCGCGCCACAGACTGCCGGTAGTTAACATGTACTTATCCAGCACTCCATGTGATTCCGGGGTGGTTTCGCCATCGTCGCGGTGCTGCATTTGGGTTGCTGGCCACTGGAGGCAGCATGGGTGGGATTGTTTTTCCAATCATTATCATGCAAGTCCGCGAACATGTCGGGTTCGGGTGCGCGATACGCATCTGCGCATGTCTTACGGCGGCCCTCATGGTCATTGCTGCTTTCGCAATCAAGGCCAACGGAGCTGCAGGCTCGCGCTACACGAACCTCAAGCAGTTTTACGTGCCACTGACGGAAGCCAAATTTGTATACCTACTCGTAGGACTGTTTCTCTTCACCTTTGGTTTCTACATCCCCACAAATTACATCCCTTCTGAGGCAGTGTCCGCCGGTACACCTGCGCAGTCGGTCGCATACTTGATTCCACTGTTGAGCGCCCTGAGGTAGGCATCTTCTTTTTCATGCCCGACTTTTACAATTTCTGAACGGTTATACAGTTGCCTTGGCCGTATTTTCTGCGGAATGCTCGCTGATATAGTTGGTCGCTACAACGTCTTTATAGCGTCATGCTTCCTCACCGGCCTCTCCATCCTTGCTCTCTGGACAACGGCCAACGGGACTGAGGCAAGATTTGCGTTCAGTGCAATCTTTGGATTTTGTTCTGCAGCGTACGTTACCTTGCTTCCTGCCCTTGTGCACCAGATATCACCCCCTGGGGAGATTGGGCTTCGCACAGGTCTTGTTTATCTTGGCTGCTCGATCGGGGGGTTAACTGCAAACCCTATTGGTGGCGTGATCTTGGAAAGGTCAGGGGGCTGGCTAGTTGTCAAGATATTTTCGGGCTTGCTTTGTCTTGCTGGGACCTTTTTCGTTGCGGCAACGCGGCTGTTGCAGGACCCGAATGTGCTGTGCGTTGTGTGAGTCAACGACCACTGGCCAAATGATTTGTTCAAGATCATTTCCAGGCACACTTTCTAGAAATGGTATACAATGGACCGTTGTTTGATGGCCACAGGTTGATATTGGTATAGAGAGATGGTCGGTATTCGTGTGTTGTGTAGATTCACAAGATTGGAGGGACATGAGCTTGGAAGGGCTGAGACGTCATCTGGGAGCGCTTGGCCTTTCACGTGTTTGCTTGTAGCAGGCGCCTGCCGTCCCGACAGCATCAGAGACAAAAGCAAATGAATGTAAGTCCATGATAAATACAAACTAATCTAAATCGCTCGATTATTCCGGTGCAGTCATTACGTCGGGTATACTATCCAATTTCATCTTTGTCTTTCACGTAGCCCGTCAAACCCGGGCAAAGGCCTGCGCAGCATCCACCCACAAGCTCGCAATCAGCAAAATCGCGTTAAACCCAGCCATCATGTAAAACGGCGCTCCCGTATCAACGTTGTCAAACAAGAAGCCACCAAGCTTGGTCAGCAGCAGGATGGCCGCTCCACCACAGAGAGAGTAGACTCCGGCGATGGAGCCCTTGAGGCGAACGCGCGACCCTGCAGTCTCATCGGCCGAAATTCGAATGAGCGGCTCCTGGTCCTCCGATTCGTCCACGTCGGGGGCCAGAGACGGAACTGATTCGTCGCGCAAGGATGTACGTTGCAAATCGACAGCAAGCACGCCTTGTCCAAGGACTCCGAGGCTGCAGACGATGCTGCCAATCTGGCTGATACCAATCAGCGTAACGACAAGGAAAACCGCGGGCGTGCCGCCGCGACCGTCGATATTCTTAATTTCGGGGCTCTTCAGCTGTGGTAGTATGAGGTATCCAACAATGCCAAAGACGGTCGCGATAATGACAGGGTAGTTGACGCGGCGCTTGCGACTCGATACGTAGCCAAAAACGGGGGCACAGATCAGGCCCATCAGCTGTGCCACACCGGTAAGAATGGACGACAAAATATATGCAGATCGGCATTCTTTCTTGAGCTCCGGCGAGGGGTCATGCGGCGATCCTGTGCAGAAACCATTGCTGATGAAGTAGGTGTTGACGTAAAGTGGGATGAAGAGCGAGATGGCGACGGTCGATGCTCGAGCCACAAATCCACCAATGTATCCGAGACTGATTCTAGAGTCAGTAAAGGCCAAGAGAACAGAGTCCTTGACCAGGCTCATATACGGCACAACAGTCTGACCCTCTTCAGCTTCGTTGTCCAGCTGTTGCTGGTACCAGCTTTTGCGTCCCAGGAGTACCCGCCAGCCTTTTCCTTCCTCGCCGTGTAGGTTGCGCAAACCAATGAAGACAAAGACTGCGACCACAAGAGACACGCCTGCAACAACATAGAAGCTATATGATACGGCTTGGCCAGGCGTGACCCCGTCAATGCCGCCGAACCGAACTGGTAGGGGCAGGAACACAACGAGCGCAACCAAAGCGCCGCATCCCGTGAATAACCCGACGAATCCGGCAAGCACTGATGGTTTCCGTGCCTCCGTTGGTGCGTCAGGAGATCCATCTCTGTCCCGCGACAAGCTGCGCGAGTACCGCTCCGGCGTGATGGTGACCTCCGACTCTACCGAGAAGACGGCGCTGTGGCGGGGATTGCGCGTGAGCTTGGGCACTGGCGGTTCATTTTCTCTGGCAGATCCTGCATCGTTGGTAAGAGAAGGCAGAATGGCCGTCACCATTGTTGCGCTGCATAGCATGTTAGTAGCTGGCGCGGGTAGAGCGGCGAGGGATGGCTTACGCTGCAGATGCGCCGACGGCAAATAATATGCGCGCGAGCAGAAGCTGTGGATATACATTCTTAGCTTGGACAAAGAGCGCAAGAGCCGTCGCAATGATGGTGTATCCAATGGTGGCGACCCAGCGGACACCGAGCCGATCCGAAACAAGACCCCATACCGGGCATGCAACGAGGGCGACCAGCTCGTCCGCGAAGCCCAGCGTGCCGACAATGTTGCCGACGCCGTGCTTCTTGCCGATGAGGTCTGTGATGACGAAGGAGATGGAGCTGTATGAACCAAAAGAACCGTACATGGTTGCAGTTGGTATGGTGTTGTGATGTGTGTTGATGTAGATGGTGTAGGCAGTAGCCAACGGTCGGGTGCCGAGTATGGTAATGTTGTTGTGGTTGTTGTATGAGAATCCGGGGTAGAAGCAAGAGTCGGGATGGGAGGTATGATATAAGATATGTATTCCGGCTGTCGCTTGCTTATGTCTTCTTTGGGGTCGGCGGATTACCGTTTGGAAGGGGAAGGCGAGCGTGCAGTAGGGCTTATAATAAGACAAGGCCAGGAGACTTCTCTGGCTTGTGCTTCTGGCTTGTGAGCCTGGGGGCCGGAAGGGGGTGTGTGGGTAAGCCGGGGTGTGAGCGCGGGCCGCACGCACACGGTTGTAAGCACCAGACAGCCGGCTCGCAATTGTTAGGCTGTGGCAGGAGCCTGGGCCGAGGAGGCCTACTAGCAAGGGCTGGGGAAAAGCTTCTTCAGTCGCCTCGGTAGCGACTTTCTCCGGGTGTCGGAAGGATGGAGCCGGTAAATTGGCAGTGGTCCACGACGAAATGATTCAAACGCTTGTGAAAGGTTTGTCGCACGAGAATAGCAAAGCTGTTGCGATTCCGAGAGACGGAATGTTTGACAAGTTCTCGGGCACAAGGAGAGGCGGGATTTCTGCACCGAGCTGATGAGTCAGGCTGATGTATCCGTGTTGCAAGGCCGTAGGCTGCGCTGAGTGGGTGTGTATGTTGTACTCGGCGCCTGTGAGAAAGGCGAAGCGTCGCAGGATGACCACGAAATGGATTAAAATGTTATTAAAACGAATAGAGTGCGTATCAACGCGAAGCAAGAAACAGAATGAAGGAGCTGACCAGGAGACAGACAGTCGGGCAGCCATCACCAAGGGGAATCATGATTATATTAATACGTGGTACCAGAGCATCACCGCCCAACACTATGGGGGGGGTAAAGAGGAAACACACACACTCAAACGCGCAGCGGGCGTACCACCAGTCTGGCGCGCAAAGCAAAGAAACTGAATCACTTTCCTTTTGCCGGTTGATTGAGCCAGAGACACGGGTTGAGAGAAAACGGGGGGTGGGCGTAGCAGTGCTACCTCGTGTGGCCGGCCGCGAGCCTCTAAAAGCTGCCCCTTTCGGCACTCGTCAAGCCGGACCAGGGGGTGCACGTAACAAGGCGCTCGTTCCCAACTGCTGGGCTGAGATGCGGGAAACTTGTTACCGCCTTTGTTACAAGGCAGTTTGCTGCCGTTGGATGTGTTGTGCCGCTGCAGCTCGCACACCGCGACATTGAGCATGCAGCCATCTTGCCTCTTGCCGCTGTATAAACATGAATCGCTGCAATATGTGTCGTTTGACCGCTTTGTCCTCATCATGACAACTTCCTGGGGCTTGCAAATTTTTTTCATGCCTCCTACGACTCAGGGTCCCTTCTTTTCTTCTTCCATTAATTTGACAGGGTGTGCACGGTTGGGCACAGGCGAGCGGCCACCCAGGCCAAATGTTTCGGGTGCATTTACGCGGGATGAGGGCCCCGGGATTTGACAAAGAAAAAGTCGGCGACGGCAGACAAGGGCTCCTGCTCCCCGTATTACTAGTTTGTTATTATCCACCGCTGGCAACCAAGAGCAGGCCCGGGCTCGCATCCAGTTCCTTTTAATTTCAGGCTCTCGCTGGACGATGCCATCCATCTGTTGGGGGCTGCTCCTAACAAGTCCTGACGGAGCCCTACTGGTAACAAGGCACGGTTACATAGGCCTGGTTGCATGTAAGATCCCACGGGAATGCGTTCCGTTGCCTAATTTTATACAAGGCCGTATCAGCGCTGAGCCACTCTGTGCATCCCCAGGCTGTAGGCTGTGTGAAGCTGCGGCGCTATTATCCAGGCTTGGAGCCTGTCGTGACGTGCGAGCCAGCAATAAACGAAGGAGACATTTGCCTTGGAATGGAAATCTTCCGAGCAAACACTGTAGCAGTTCAGAATCTTTCCGGCAAGAAAAAAAAATCACTCAGTCGGCAAGGCTTCGCCAGATGGCATTCTACACCGGATGGCGACATTATGGGTTCTGACCGATAATTTCACCGCCTCCAACAGTTGGTGTAGGAGAACGACCTGGTGTGGTGGTGCGTGTCCGAACAAGGAAGCACCCTCCTGCAACCACTGCCGCACCTACATCGGTATGTGACTCGGCGAATTCTCAGCGTCCAAACTGTCGGTACAATCCTCTCTCTCCGATGGTGTGGGTGGAAGTGACTAACCTGAAGACGGGCCGCTGTTTTGTTTCGCTGCACCGGCCCGGTGTGGCGGATGTGTGGCTTCAGGCGGTAAGGATAAGACGGAAGTGAAGGGTTCTCTTCCGTTGGATGAAAATTTCAAAACAAACATGCAAAGTGAAATTAAAATGAGAGCAATCACCAAACTAGTTCGCGCGGGCCGCTGAGATGAGAGGCGCTAGATTTTCTTTTCCCGGTTTCCCGGAATTACTGGCATGGGCCCCGGCTTCTAGATATTTCCCACAATTTTGGTTATTTTCCACCTGTCGTGTTAGCTTAATATGGCCTCTTTCCCCATCTGACAGATCGCAAAGCGTTGGCAAGACATTCGACGAAAAGTTTAAAAAGAAACACGGCCGAAAAGAAAGGTTTCACATCACAGAACAAAGGGGGAGAGAAGCGAAAATAGAACGCACCAGTTGCTCGGAAGACAAACAACCGGCAAGCCCAACCAGCTGAAAAGAAATGTTCATTCAGCCCAAGTTTGCTCTTGTCACAGCGGCTTGATGCCTTGTGTGATGGCGGCGTGCGTGCGCCCAGCGCCGAAGCACCTGTCTCGGGTGCCGACACTGGCTGCGCCCGCAGTACAATGTACATGTTGATGAGGGTTTCTGGCTGATCGTGCACCAGCGTCGAAATGTCACAAAGACACCTGCAAAGCTACTTACAACTGTGAGGCGAAAGGCCTCCAACGTGATACCGTGTTTAGCTGTAATTCGCGTTGCGACGTTTACGCGCCGACTCGTGACGACTCATCACCGCGAAACGGTGACGTCCTCGGTCACTCGTCACCACCAGTGGCCAACCACATGCATGTGTAGGTGACGAGCCAGCTGGTTGGCTACGTCGGACGTCGCATCCTCGTTCCCAGAACAGGGACTGCCCTGCGACGCCTCTGACTCCGACACTCGTCACACTACACACCCCCTCCCAATCCGCCACCGTGCCAGCAAACCTGCTAAACTTGGGACCAGACAGGGCGCTGCCCAGCCTGCCGGGCGCACCTTTGTTAGGCTGTTTGCTATGCGAGGGTACTTTGTCTAGGCTGCTGCCTTGTCCATGCTCGCGCCATGGCTACAGACCACCTGGTGGTCTATGTAACGTTTTCAAGCCTGTTCCACGGGGTAATATGGGGGAACAGTCAGCACCGCCACCAACTTCCCATATCAGTCAGAATAAGCCGGGAGCAAATGCTGGGGACGGAATTTGCCTCGCCAGAGTTGAGAGCGACCGCAAAGGGCGTCAATCAGATGAAATATCCTATCATGATATCCCATAGTTTAAGAAGTTTATAGAGGTCATATTTTTATTTTCCAATATTTTCCTAGTTTTTCCGACAGCCGTCTTTCCATACAGACGCCCATCGGCAGTGACCAGCTTCCAGAAGGCCTTCAGCTTCTGCGTCCCCCACACGTAGTGGGTAAGCCGAGCGATGGTTCCTTATTTGGTGGGACAACCGCGGGTGCTTGACAAAGATAAGCTCGGCCACATGGAAAATATGCACCCCGGGTTTCTGAGTAGCTTCCCTGTCATCAATAAACGGCCAGCAACGCGGCTCCCGCATAAGGGAAAGGGGGACAGTGCGTTACGGAGTTGCTTATGATACTCACATGCGCTCGAGGCAAGTGTTGGGTGCTGACCATGCAGCGAACGGAGTTTGCCATATGCGCCGCCAACATGCCGGTCAGCCCTGTCGCGGATTTCTAGAATCAGACACATGCCACGGCCGCCGGTCCGCCATGTTGACAGTGCGCAAATTACGGTACCGGTCTTTCCGTGTGCAACAGCAGCATCGTCGCAATTATTTGGCTGGCAAATATACTGCCCAGGGGTGAGTCACGACGGTTTCACTCATGAAGTGTCTGTGTCCCGTGCGCCTGCTGTGCGTCTGGCGAATAAAATGCCGTTTGATACAAGAGAGCAAATACATTATAATGTCTGTCGATTCATATAAAAAATGCGCACAAGCAAGAAAACATAGGCATTGCATTGTTTCTTACCCTGGCTGCCTTTGTTTGCTGTGCGCCTCGCCTCCGTGTCCTTTGTCTTACTTGAGTTGGCACGGGGTAGACTACTAATGGGGATAGTTTCTGGTGCCTAGATTTACAGCAAAGCAATTATGGACCTGCGCAATGCTCATTGATTACATCAAAATAATGTCTAGAGCTTGTAATTATGATTCCGACTCATGGCAAGGAAGACCAAACTCCAAAGCTGCCTCACGTCACTCTCGGTTCCCCTGGACAGAACCCCGAGCGGCGCATAATTAAAACCATCTCGGCCCGTTCCATTGTTCGAATATGTCCAGCTCCAAACTTCCGCCTGTAGCGTGTTCTTATTATCCTCAATAACGTCCCAGATGCGGTTGTAGGCAGCCTTGAGGGCACCGTAGACTGATGCATCACTGCAGAAGGAAGGCGCCTTGGTGGTTCCAGTCTGCGACGAGCATCTTCCCAGCTGCAGCTCAAATCCTTTAGTCACAAGCGCCAGCTGCCAGCCCCATATAACAGTGCCGTGGTATGCTGCATTGGTAAATTCGTTAACAAGAGAAGAGTCCCCGGACAATGCAGGGTTGGCTATGACAGCTCCAAACGGAGTAGTAAGCCCGGCAGGGAATGGTCGCAGAACCGCATTAGCCGTAGAGTTAACAAATTCGGTAAGCTGGCTGTCATCATCATCCGAGTCGAAAAGAAGCACATTACGGAATGCGGTGTCAGTGTGCGTAATTCGCAGGGGAGATGCGCCATCCACATTTGGCAGCGCAAGTCCGTAGTCAACGAATGAATCGTCAGAGGAGTAGCTCGACAAGGCATCAGCATGCGAAGGCCCATGATAAAATGAGTTGTCCTTCACATAATTGTCAAGCAAGGACTTGCCGTTGCTGACTGAGTCAGTGTACTTGAAGAATACGAGAGTGTGCTTTTGCCACACGTCTGCTCTCTTTCTTGCTGCCCCACGCCACTTCTTTGCGTCTGCATCGGGGAACACACCAGGAATCGCCGACAAGCTATCAATAGCACGAAGTGCAGCTGGCACCAATGCGCAATTGACATCAAAAGGAATACGGCCATTTCCGAGACCTATCGGGGAGTCGCGCCATTGTCCAACGGACTCACCATCCAGAAGATGGATGAGATTGGCTGCTGACTGGTCTTTTTCAAAAGGCTCTGTCATTTTCATGATCTTTAATGCAAGCTTATGACCTAAGTCTCCCCAAGTGAGGCCCTTGTTCGCCACATTCACTTTGCCAGCTTTGGTCTTGAGCAGCGACTTCACGCGGTCGGGAGAATTTTGGAAATACCTGTCCATGAGCACATGGAGATAATAATCCGTGTCTATCATTTGATAGGTAAAGCCGGCAGCAGTCGAGTTGCTACCATGCTGCATGTTGACAAAAGTCGCGTAGTCGCCGATGGTCTCTTCATGTGCCACAGTTCCATCATTTTTGTTGATGCGCTCCAAGGCTGCACCGAGTACTGCTTCCATTGCTGACCCGCGGCCAGTCTTGAAAATCGGCTGCATAAGAAGCGCGGAGATCATGCTGTCTCGCCCAAAATACGTGAGGAAGCGCCAACCACCTGCAAGTAGCTTGTCCGAGTACGAGAAAAACGAAAGCGCATCGACTTGCTCTGGCTCTGTTTTCGTAAGGCCCATGGCCTCCTTGTTTAAAATGTCACGCGGCTTCAGTTGTTTGAGCTGTGGGTAATTGAGCGTCGCGGAGAAGTGATATAGGCCAGCACCAAATTTGATACTCTTGTCCTCAATTGCGACTGACCCATTGGAGCCTTGCCAGGGATAAAATGTGAGAGTCGTTGTCGTTACATTATCCAACCATAATCGCGACACCTGGGCACCGGTATCACTGAAAATGTCGGTTTTTATGGCGTCTTGAATGGACGAGGTGAGCCCCCCGCCTTCAACATAGTCGCGAATGGTTCGGACACTCCCGAGAATGGCCAGCGACAGCTTCGCAGAGCTATTAAAAGACAAGACTCCTTCGATCCCTGTGGTCGGAATAGTTGCAGAAGTATTCTGCAACACCGACTTTAAGGGAGATCCCAGAGTCGAATTGACGAGCTCAAAGCCCAAACTGCCCTTTTCACCGTTCTGCGGATCAAAGAAGGCACATACACCGCTGTTGCCAGCGGGCCAGGCGACGATAAGGCGTGGCGTGATATCATCTAGATTGCTTTCGGGTAGAGGGCTCGTGATGACCGCCTGCGCGTCGACATTGCAGTCCGAGTAGAAGTAGTTCTCGTATGGCGGGTCAGGCAGATGCAGAGTCGTGGCCTTGCATGAGGCATTGGGAGCTGCCACCACACTTTGAACAACTGAAAGAAGGAAAATTGGCAGCAACATAATGAAAAAGTTGAAGCTTCTCAGGTAAGAGGTGGCTGGGAAATGCAGCCTATCTTATATTGTTCTTGCCAAAGGGCAGCTCCGGAGCAAAGACCGGCTTCGGATTGATAATTAGATAACTGCCGCTACGACGCTACAGCGCGCCCCGCACTTGCGCGTGCCGGCCGTCGATCGCGTCCGACTTACATCAATTATCGAAGCTTCGGGCCGATTTGGATTTTTGCCAATTGCCGTGGAACAGGAGAGAGGGGCCATAGAGCAATGCCCACAGACCCCGATTCGCTCGGCAATGGCAGCGGACGTGAACGATTCCCATCATGACGAGCCCCATCAGGATGCGGGGGACAAAAAACGACGGCGGCTAAAATGGCAGAAATATAATAAAATTAGGATAATTGAATATATAATAAACATTAACATGACTAATAGATGAGAAATATAAAGCTTGTTTAATTTATATGCAAGAGGCATTGCTGTAAAAATACACGTAGATATCTATTGATGACTGGTTAATATTACCCCCCTCCCCTTTCCGGCAGAGGTAATAATGACGAGTGGCCTTCTTCTCCGTTTTTATTAGGGTATTAATAGAGCATGTTGGTAAAACTATGCTATAAAAAAGTTTATCTTCTAAAATTAATTAAAATGAAATGAAAAATAAATCTATATTCCCTCCAAACTAAGCCCATAGAGCAATCGGTCTCTTTGGGGATATAGATATTCCGGGTTTGCCGTTTAAGAGTTTACAGACAGTGTGAAAGATATATACAGAATAACCCTTGTCCAGTCCCCCGTGTTGAACTCTTACCACACGATGCATATTACAAACAAACTCATCACGGACACATCTTTGGGCTCCTTCGTTGCACTCAATCCATCCGCCCTCCTCTAGATCTATAATGTGACTGACGAGCGCATGCGGCCCATCCTCACTCCCGGCAGTGATTGGATTGTTGGCGAAGCTAGCAGAAAGGCACACTTGAAGGAGATTGGCCACCCTATGCCGCAGCACCGGTTTACGGCAGACCCGGGCGATGAAGTTGAGCGAATTCATGAGCAGTGGTGTGAAGGGGGATTTGCCTTGGTCATCTAGAGCAAGGGCGGACTCAATGAGCAGAAACGTGCTCCAGAAGCAGGGTTCAAACTCATCCCAGCACGTCTCGTCCCGCAGGTCATGAAACCTAGTCAGGTCCAGGCTAAACAAGACCCCGAGAAGGTTCCGCCGTGCACCAAGCACAGCAAGCTGAATGCGACTGATACTGCAGCTTGACGATAGTAAATCGTCGTACCTTGTCTCCCAGACCTCAAAGTAGCACCGCAAGGTTGAGCGCTTTTTATGCACCGAGGAGATATCTGTTTTCATTGGCTGCAAAGCCATGCTGTCCAGTATAGCCTGTACAGAGGACCAAATCATCTGCAACTCGATATATGCTCTAGTAGCAGAGCTGAGAGGCCTTTCTTGCAAGTGTGCAATGGCTTCGTGCCAGGTGACGACAGGCTTCGTGGGAATCAGAAACTGGGACTCGCGGTGCATACCCTCTGACTTGAGCCAAAAATACATTACTTGCGTGGCTTGCTCATCAGAATCGATGTGTTGCCAAAACTTCCATAACCGAATGAGCCCGTGACTCTTGCCCTGCATTTCGGTGAACAGATCGACCATATCCTCTCGTATAGCCATGCTTAGAGCCACATTTGCCAATAAGATAATCGTCTTCTCCTGTGGCGAGGTGCGTGAGCTCTGTGTGATTTCCAAAATGTGCTTTATACAGAGCGAGAACTGTCTACGGCTCTCCCTCTGAAAAGTCTGGACCGTGTCTGCGGGCGGATTTGCGTTGATATCGTGAGCCCACATCGAGCCAGCAAGAGAGTTGAGGGCGTGCCAAATCACGGCAGAAGAGTGTGACGTTTGTGGCATGGTCTGCTGCCACAATTCTTTATTGAACTCATCCCAGCAAGTGTGCTTGAGACGGTTGTGGAAGTAGTGAGCTGTCGCCAACTCCAGCGACGTCGGAACAACTTCTGCGGCGCCGTGCTGCGAGATAGTCGATGGAGCCGGAATGGTGGTATGTGCCAACAAACCACCACCCGGGCAGACTCTTCGCGCTTTGCGACATTGGAGACAAGCCGGCCAGTTTTCGTCGCATTTGATGTGTCGAGCTCTGTGGACGATTCTTTAGCGCTGGCACAACCCCAGATTGTACCTTGATCGTCTCGTACCTACAAGTCGCGCATCCCGTCTTCGCCCTGGTGCTGTGTAGTCTGCGATGAGGTTTTTTCACAGATAGCTGCGCGTCCATTTGTAGCGCACCACCCGTAGTCATTATTGCCGGAGTATCAACGCCACTCGTCCTACTTCGGGCCAGTTCGCTGGTTGCGGGGCACTTTACATGTATGTACGTACAGTGATTTGCGTGATGACAACCATGGCGGAATAATATTCTTCCAGCAAGAGAGCCTCATATCAAACTATTGAATTGGCAAGCCGAATAGCATAATAAGGCCACTGCTTAAAATCGATTCAACATCATTAACATGGAAGAGTGTACTGCAACGGCGCCTCTAGGCCTTGGCCTCCGGGTCTAGAGGTGTAATCCCTGTGCTTCGATCCCGCAGCCGCATATAGCCTTGCCTCTCATGCTATTCGTGGAAATGTTTTATATATGCTTTTGTCGTATATTTTCCAGTGATATAAACTATTGGCACCTGGTTCTCCATTTTACCTGTAGTGGTAACCTTGTAGGCATCGGGCCAGGAAGCCGAAAAGGGGTCTTTCGTCTCTTTATCTGTTTTCTCTTTTCCGTAAAAATAGACCAGATCAAATACCCGTATTTATAGCCGTACTATTTTTCAGTCAAGTCATTTCAGTAGACCATCTTGTCGACATCGGTCTGCAGAAGCATGCGTCTGTCTGTACCCCAGCGCGTAGCGTTGTCACAAGCTCTCCTCGACAGCCAAAGCACTGGGTCACAGTTGGTAAGTTGCGGACAATATCTGCCCCGGCTGCTATTCATTATTTCAGCCCTATGCGTGAGCAACTAAAACACGCACGGAAGCTGTTACTTTATTATTAGCCAGGATGTCGTTCAAGCCCCCGGCCGCACAGACTTGGGCTTGGACGCGGACCTCCATATTGGCCGGTCCGTGAAACGATCCTTGTATAATTATAGGTCTTTGTGCAATGACCCTAACTGCATGAATGGTAGGGCCTGTTCGCACGGTCGAATTGCACGGCGCAGGACTTCCACCTAAGGGTATCTCTAGCTCATTGTGGTATAAAGATGGCTCGGTGCGCTCGCTTTGAGTTGCGTTAATTACACTGATACTTCACGCCTATAATTTCGTTTTTCTTTGGTTCTTGGAATTTATCATTTTAATCAACTTTTCTTCCTGCTCACAATGCGTTTCTCCGTTCCCGTCATCACGCTTCTGGCTGCCATTCCCTACAGTGCAGCTGCACCCCTGGACAAGCGTAAGTTTGCAATTCAGGTGTCAAGACCCCTCTAGTCGCTTGATATTTGGCATGTGTCAAGCGCAGGCAAACGCTAATAGAGTGTCTAGGCCAGCAGGGTGGAGGATTTCTCAGCGGCATCACCAGTCTGTTTGGTAACCTGGGTGGTCACACCAACGGCGCCAACTATCCCAAGAATTCCGGCGGTACCGGTGGCGTCATGGCTGATATTCAGGTACCTATGGATCACATGAAGTATACTTTCAACCCAGCGAGCGCAGAGACGGCGATTCCGCCAGAGCAAAACAGTCAGTTGAGGGAGGGCCACCGCATGGCTCACGCCGAACTCTACAAGGGCTTTAGCGGCGGCGCCAAGGAAGATCCTTAGGATGGTAATGAATAGATTTGTTGATTATTCTTGATAATTCAGACATGGAGAATTTATTCTGTGAAAGCATTTCACTTGTATCACGGTGTGGCTATCTAATTTGATTGTGCGTGCAATTGAATCAAATATGACTCCGGATTGTTGAGCTGAGGCCAAGGAAATTTTATGTTTGCCAGGAAACACCATTTCTCGCCGTACGTTCGTATCATCAGCACAATGGCACAGGGAGCTGTGATTGAGGCTGCGTGGAGCGTCATCACCAGACTCCCCCACTTCAGCTCCCCGCACGACTTCGCCGCTCAGTCTCTCTCCATCATCAATTACACCAAACTCAACACATTCGTAAAAATGGGTGAACCAGATGCCAAGCGCGTCAAGACTGGCGATGAGCCTGAATATGAATTGATTTACTGGCCCGGCATCCCTGGCCGTGGCGAGTTTGTGCGGCTACTGTTTGAAGAGACGGGCGTGCCGTACAAGGACCACGCGAAAACCCCAGACGAGGGTGTCGCCAAGGTCCTTGCTTTCATTGACGCAAAGAATACCGGTGACGATACCAATCCGCCCATTCTCGCGCCTCCGATCCTCAAATATGGGGATGTCATTCTCAACCAGACTCCGAATATTCTCATCTACCTGGCACCGAAACTCGGCCTGTCCCCGCCAGCGACGGAGGCTGCGTTCTACCACCTGAACCAGGCTTCGCTGACAATTTTGGACGGGTTTTCCAACGAGGTTCACGAGACGCATCATCCAATTGCCACATCCATGTATTACGAAGACCAGAAAGAAGAGGCCAAGAAGCGCTCCAAGGCGTTTATCGAGGAGCGTGCGCCCAAGTTCATCGGCTACGTGCAGAGACTTTTAGACTCCAAGACCAGCGGGGATGGTCCCTGGATCCACGGCGACAGCTTGACCTACGTTGATCTCGTTCTTTTCCAGGTGTGTACACTCGGGCACTTGACGGATATTGCTAACAGACGCAGTGCATTGACGGTACATCGTATGCCTTCCCCAAAACGATGGCGCAGCTGAAGAATTCGGGCAAGTACGACGGCGTGTTTAAGCTGTACGAAGCCGTCAAGGAGCGGCCCAATATCAAGTCTTACCTAGCCAGCGAGCGCCGCACCAAGTACGGCGACGGCATCTGGCGCCACTATCCTGAGCTGGAGGATACGATTGAGGTTGAGGTGACGCTCCAGGAATGAGGTGACGCTCCAGTAATGAGGTTGTGCTTTACGGTGAAATGTTCCGAAGGCGCAGCTTTACATCCGTGAAAGCATCGGAGTTAATGCCGTGCGGGAAGCTCTGCCATCGGTTCTGGTACCCGCCTATTGGACGATGTCATTAGCGTGTGCGGTGACGCCACCAACGAGCTGTGAAGTGAGTAGGCAAGAACAGTAGCCACAGATGAAAATACAAAACACATAAAGGATATGACAATGTAAAAGATTCATGTAGATACATGACAAGATATAAAATACATGAAAAATTAAATACTCGAATAACAATTTCAACCAAATAGCACAACCACCTGCTGTTTTGGGCACCCCCACACGCCACAACGATAGGGACCTCTGCTAGCCTGTCTCAGAGCTCCATCTTCACTCGGGTACTTATAGCTCTCAACCCCAGCTTCTGTTCCAAAGCCTTGTTTCCGCTTCCCAAACGGCTGGATACATCTCCAGACGACAATTGAATTTTCATCAGCATGGACGAGAAATCTGGCTTGCCGCCGTATGCTGCGGCGGCCGCCGTCAATGGCTACACGCCGCTGCCAGCGCCCGGCAGCACGGGCACGCGCCGCCTGGGCCGCGTCCGCCGCTCGCGTGCTCTCAAGTTCTTCACCCTCGGCTCTGGCAAGGTCACCGTCCCCGGCAGCGACCTCAACTACGCCCCCAACGGCGACGGCAACTGCGTCGGTGGTATCGCCACCCTCAACGGCCTCGACATCTCCATCTTTGGTGACGTTGCCCTCAAGTCTGGCTTTGTCGTCTACGACGACGCCAACAACCGTCTTGGTTGGGCCAAGGGCAAATAATTTCAAATAGATATGAAGAAAAAATATTATATAGAGACTTGCCTAGACAAGATAAAATATATGTAAATACATGATATAAGATTCGCTTGCCGTCCGTGACCCAGCAGTGCCTCCCGTCTCCAGTGATAAGCAGCAAGTGTAAAAAAGGGAATAATGTGGCCACCCGTGAAATTCCACCATAAGGTGGCATTTGGTTTATCTAAGGAACGAAAAAAAAGATGGCGTTAGGGCGTGCGCGCCGCGTGTAGGCATGATTTGCCTGAGCAGTTTCATCGAGCACTGCAACCTTTCTCTCGTACGGCGACAACTAAGCCTCAACCCACCCAACTCAGCCCTCTACCTGTCCTTGTTATTGAGGATGGAGAGGAAAGATGGCGTGAATGTATTTACGGATCACAGCATCGGCAAGGTCCCGTGTTGTACCTTGGAATTTCGGGTTTGCTCTCGAAATGCGTTCCACTGCGATGAAAGATATAGAGTACGTGATTTTCTGGAATCGATTCCGGGTTGCAATTTACACCTTTCTTTCTAAATCCTTTTAGGCGAACCTTGGCGTCCGAGAACAATGGAATTCTCGTTAGATGGCGATGTGGCAAATGCTGATGAAATTTCCAACTGCCTCGAAGAGTTGGCATTCTTAACCACTTGCAGGCCTTGTATCTCGCTGGTAGATAGCGAAGCAGGATGTGAAGAGAAGAAGAGCATTTATCCTTTGACGCGAACCCTTCTTCGCAATGAAGTTGACGCAGTCTCTTCTCGCCGGCACGGCCGTCTTTCTGGCCTCGATACTGCCCCAAGCTGCCGGTATGGTTGCAGCCCAGAAGCGGTGTCCTCTATGACCCCCCTACTGACTACGAGCCTACGGCACCTGTCACAATTGTTCGTGCACACAAGGTCACAGTCGAACTCGTTAAACACATTCCGGACCCCGTTGAGGCACATCAACTCCCATACCACACGACAGCCGTCAATGGTTCGGCGATTGCCACCGTCACCACCAGCGTCAAGCCGCTCTTCGCGAAGAAGGACCGCCTCCTCTCCTATCAGGTAGCCTACGGTAGCGCCACTACCATATGTACTCTAGACAGCATGCGAGCTGTACGCAACTTGGCGGGGGAGCTTGGCCTCAGGCCGGACGCCTCCGCGGTTGGGATTGGCTACTCAGGCGGCGATGCACCCAGCTTAGGAACCCGAACTTATCATCAAGGACTGAAGCGCGGGTAATATACCGGTAAACCTCACAA
>JANAKD010000350.1:0-21893 GCA_027627215.1 Lecanicillium saksenae | reverse complement strand
GCGGTGGCTGCGACGGTCGGCGAGGCCGTTCATTCCGTGCGCATCGTGTTCATCGTGATCCTCGCCTTCCAGCTCCTCCCAGGTGCCGTGGCTATGCGAGTGGGAATGTCCAGCTCCTCGAGCCGTCAGGTAGGATTCTACACCCACGACGATGATGGCGGAGATCATGCCAATCAGGCCGGGGAGAGGCTTGTATCCCTTGTTGAAGAATTCGGGCAGACATGGGTCGGTCAGCGACTCGAAGGCCGTCGGGAGAAGATGGACAAAGGCTGTCGCGAGTAGGACACCGGTGCCGACGTGCTGGCAGTAGAAAATGAGGCGGCTCTGCTGTCGTCCAGTCGTCGCGCGTCGTCCGAGGAGGGGGAAGCCGCAAGCTGTGAGTTTTATCAAGCGTCAGCAAAACGGAAGCCCTATATATAGATCAACATGGAATCATGGTCCAGACGTACCGAGCGTGCTCAAGGCCAAAATCAGGAACAAGGCGAAGACGTGCGCGGCCATGTCATACCACCCCTGACCCTTTCCACCACATTTCGGTCGACCACTTGCATTTTGACGACGTTCGAGCTCGGCCAGCAACTCTCTGGTTGACCATTGCGTGGCATCTGTAAGCAGCAGGAGTCCTCCGATGTCAGAAACTCAACGTCACTCCGTCGCAGACCACACAGGGCCGTGGGGAAGAGGACCCAGCAGTGTCCAGCGGAAACATACCTTGTGCCAGGCTAGTCAGGTCGCTCATGGCGAAGCTTTATCGTCGAAATGTTCGACTCGTCTGGGGAGAAGACAGCGGCTCACCGTTACTGTGCAAGGCAAATGTAACGGGAGGGTGCATTGCTGTCAAAGTAGAAGATGCGCCAAGCATTGAGCAAATAAAGGAATCAGGGGTGCCACCTTTCGGGGACCTTGGAGGGTCTATTGATGCAAGCAGCGCCACCCTCGCGGCCATCAGAGCTGACTTACAGGGGATGTGATGCCTGGAGGACTCAGCTAAGCCCCTATACCCACGACGCTACCACTGATTTGGGGCGCTGTTGGGTCCCCAAGTGCGGGGCATCAAAGCCAATTGGTACCAGCCACGGCTCACCAGCTTAAACTCTATTAACTTCCTGCTTCCGCTCCACCACCACAAGCGCAGCCATTGTCACTCATCTCACATGCATGCGCCTCACAGCCAGTAGCAGGATGCAATGCCCAAATCATGTTCTCATTAACAAATCGCAAGACTATATTACAATGATGGCTGTTTACCGTCCAACGCGAATCACACCGGCAGCAATTAGCTTCTGAATCTTGGTACGCACACTCGGGTTGCGCATGTGCTCCTGCAGAGCCATCGGGTCCGACTGAGCCTGCTGCAGAATCGACTGCATCACAGGGTCTTGCATGAGGCTCATGACCTACAATACATGTTAGCATAGCTCGCTCCGCCGTTGTGCCATCCATTCTTACCTCAGGGTCCTTCTGCAGTCTCTCGCGCGTCTGCTCCTCAGTCTCGTTGTCGCGGGCCGAGTACATGGCAGCAAACGCCTTCTGCTGCTGCTGGTCGATCTCGCGAGCATTGGCGCCGTTGTGGTGCTCAGTGTCGATAGCCAGCGCTTCCGTGCAAGCATCAACGCAGTCCGAGTACTTGCGCATGCCAAAGTAGGCTTGTGCCTTGCGGATATAGGCACGGATGAAAGCAACATCCTTCTTGATAGCCATGTCGCAGTCGTCCAGAGCACTGGGGAACTCGAAGAGCTTAATGAAGGCAGCTGCGCGGTTGCTGTAACCACGAGGGTCTTCGGGTGCGCGCTTGATCATTTCCGTGTAGTCGGCAACGGCACCTGGGAAATCGCTCTCCTTGAACTTCTTGTTGCCCGCCTCACGAGCCTCGTCGGCCTTGGCAGGGTCGATATAGGCGGTCTTGGCAGCATCAGCCTTGGACTTTTCGGTCGCACGAAGCTTGTTGAGAACATCAGGTGTGCGGTGCTCGGTCAGAGACTTGTTGTAGTTCTCGATGGCCTTGTGCAGATCACCCTTGCGCTCGTAAGCCGTGCCGATACGGGCGTAGCTCTTCGCGATGAGCTTGAAATCGGCGTAAATCTCGCGGCCCTCCTCGATGGCCTTGTTGCAGGCCTCAATGCAGGCATCGTAGTCGCCCTTCTCAAATTGAGCGGCACCAAGGTTGTTGAGATACGTGATATCTTTGAAGGTTTCCCACGCCTTGGTGTAGTGCTTGATAGCGTCGTCGAAGTTGCGCTTCTTATAGTTCTCCGTACCCAGGGCCTTTTCCTTATCGGCCTCCGCCTTGGCCTTCTTCTTCTCCAGAGCTTCCTCGTCCAGTACTTCAGGCTCAGGCTCAGGCTCTGGAGCCTTCTGGGCGGGGGCAGGCTTGCTCGAGGTGGAGGGGGCATCGGTCATGTTGACATCACCCTGCTCACGGGGGTCGGTATCTCTCATCTCCATATCGACACCCATCATGACACCGAGAACCTGGATCATTCTGGGGTCGCCAAACATATCGGGGGTCATCTGGGGGTTCTTCTGCAGCTGCTGCAGTTTGGCCATGAACGACGGGTCAGAGAGGTAGCTGCTGGTCTTGGGGTTCGAAGCCAGCTTCTGCAGAAGCTGGGGGNTCGTTGAACATGCGAGACAGGCCAGCCGCCGGGTCGTCGCCGCCAGCACCGAAGCCGCCGCCAGCCTCCTGCTGCATAGCCTTCTCCACGGACGCAAGACCGCTCTTCAGCTGGGCGTTAGCAGCATCGTGCTTCAGACCCTCCTCGTAAGCATCGTTGGCGCCGAGCAAATCTCCCTTGCCGTGAAGAGCAGCGCCCTTGCGTCCCCAACCTTTGGCCCAATCGGGCTTGATCTCGGTCGTCTTTTCGGCATCCTTCAGGGCAGAATCCCAATCCTTCTTGGAAGCGTAGGCGGCGGATCGGTTCGAGAAGAGGATGTGGTTATCAGGCTGTAGCTCAATGGCCTGCGTGAACTTCTCACTGGTAATTTAATTAGCATCTATTCGCTATATGCCGGTTGTAAGGAAATGAAACTCACATGGCCTCATCAAAGTTCTTATCAGCAATGGCCTTGTTGCCAAGAGCTTTGAGCTCGTCTGCGGTGGCCATGGTGGACGAGTGTGCGAGATGCCAAAGAGAGAAGACGGTTGGTGATTCTGGTCAAAAATAAAGTTCAGGTGGTTACTATCCTCCAAACGCGGGCCGGTATATGCAAGTCACAAAGACAAAGGTTGGCACAACGAAAGAGGCTTGTGTCAATAAATGAAGGGTGGGGAGAAAAGTCGACATTGAGCTCCATCTTGAAGTGCCTTCTAGCTCTTTCGATGGACGCCCCCGCATTGGCCACCCTATTGGCCTTAGCTAGTGTGGGGCTTTCAGCTACCGCAGCCAGGCCAACCACCTGCGTCTCAGCCTTCTTCACAGTGCTTGAATAACCTCAAAACCATCGGGTACGGTGGTTATGGGATTTCCGGCCGACCGCCTTCAAAGTTGGCGTGGCATTTTGGGGCCTACAGAGCATCGATGCTCAGGACATGAGCGTAGGCGGCATGTCCTCGAGAAGCCCAATACTTTCGGTAGCCTACCCCGGACCCCATCTGCCGACAATAGATGAAGGTCGCGCCGCCTGTTTTTGCCGCTTAGCTGCATGTGCTGATTAGACTGTCAGTTACGGGAGAAAACCTGAATATGGAGTTTCATAGGAAGGCTGTAACCAATGAGTAAAAGGCGTCACCAAAGCCTGGTCGCCCATTTCTGCTATAGTATACTACGGAAGCGCAAACTCACACGCCCGCCAAAAAGCACATACAAGCAAACAAGCCATCCAACTGCAATTAGACACACAATGCCAACTCAAGTTTCAATCCTACTCTTTCCCTTTGCAAAAGACAAAAAAATTTGCGCGTGCACCACAAAGCACAGCGCAGTATCGACCCACGGCGGGACGCAAGCAGGCCTCTCACCGGATTTTCAGGTTTCACAGCCGATTTATGGCGAATCGTTTGAAAGAAGCAGTGAACTGCAGACCCTGGGTCAGGTGTTTTGTCCCCTTGAAATACATTGTCACCGCAGCTTCCATGCCATCCGGGACCACGAGCCGCCATTCATCTAGCTCGACCTCGAATCCTCGAAACTGAGCACACAGTCATCCAAAGTCGCTCGACATCCAAAGTTGCTGCTACCTAAATTCTCGCTTCGAGAGATGGCGCGATTCAGCTCAGCCTATAACTCATGCCGCTTTCGACTGAACAGTATATTGGCAACTTGCCAGTCTAGCCTGCCAAAGTCCAAGTATCAGAGAACAGGTGCCAATAAGTCCACAAAATCTTTGATAAATCTGTCTGAAGTTGGATGGGGAATCTATCTTTGGGTGTAAAGCGTCCGAAAATGAGGACATTTCAGGCTTCTGAGCCGCGATCGCGGTTAACCACGCTGTGGCGTGGGGATGATCAGTTGCATCTCGCGCTGCGAAAAGAGCTCACGGTATACAGAACGGTTTTCACGTTTATATACTTTCATGTCGCCGATATTTCCGTGTAAGAATGCCCAGGCATTGCCATCGGATCAAGTGCGTTAAACATGCGACGCCTGAGCTAGAGAAGGATGGCTGCTGACACAATATTATTGCATAGTGGCCGAGTATGGGTGTGGAAAACAGAACTGAAACATGATGAGAAAGAAAGGAATATGATTTCATGTTACAAACCGGGCATATCAAATGATAAATTGCCTTGAGTTCTTTCGTGTCGGGACCCGTTTGATGATAGGCTCGACCAAGACATGTATAGCTAGAATCTACTCGAATATCGTTGGATAAGCTTTGATAGTGATAATAAATACATTTCTTTTCTTGAAAAAGCTACAATTATCCGTTCCGAAAGTAATATAATGGCGGTGCGCTGTGTACCGCAATCAATCTACAGAGATTCGGATTATCTGTGAATAGAGGAACTTTTCGCGCGAGAATTCTTAACTCTGGCAACAGTCATATTTAGCATTTGCCGAGGCATGGTTCAATATAAATATAAATTTATTAACCAATTCCATGAGCTTGCGGCTGGAAACCAGTACCTCGGGTTTTGGCCCCTGCGTCCACTTCCATTTAACACGTCACAACGCCACTGTGGAGCGAGCTTTGTTTCCTTCGACCATGGCGTTGGGATTATGGGGGCCCGAGAAAAGAAAACGCTGCAGAATTAGTGCGGAAGGATGGAGGTTGCTCATGCAGATTTTATGGGTTAAATGCTTCGTGGCTAATGTGGCGTGCTTTTCTACCTTCTATCGAATCTGGCTCTGCCGGCTGTGCTGCCCTCGTACTCGGTTAAGTATATTTTGCTTTGCCTACACGTAATGGAGATCCAATTTACTATGTGCGATTAATATATTCAATCTTGAAATCGGTATAAGTCAGTAAAGCCGCGCCAATCATGCCACTGAACCAAGCCACGTTAAACCATTGCCAGCCTGGTCACTACAACTACGTTTCCTGTCATGACGAGAGCTTTCACGACTAGCCGCTACCTATGTGGGCGCACACGACGTGGCAAGAAAGAAGTTTAGAGACTGTGGAGCGCAAAAATCCCGGCTGCGCCTCTAAGTGACGCCTTTTTCGATGCTGTATGCCAACTGACGTGGACGAGTAAATGCATACACGTGATGGGGAAGGAGCCTCGCAATTTGCTTCCATGAAAAGTAGGCTCCGAGTTAGTGACGTCCTGCGGTCGCCCGAGATACGCATTCTCAACCGCAGGAATGCGCAGCCTGATCAAGCCTGTTCGTGAATCGAACCTTGGCATCTGCTGGGGAGGGCTCATGACCCAGCTTCTTGCTCGGTGCAGCCCAGGAATTGGCCGAGGGCTCTGTCGAACACTGTTCCATGCGCGTGTGCAGACATGCCTGCATGTTCTGCACCCTAGTAAACGACTCTAATAAATGCGACTGGGGCAGACGGCTTTCGGTTGCCGAAACAGGGCAAAGGATTAACGCATGAGATATTCACAGCCTGTATGGCGCAAAGGCCCAGATCAGAAAAGCAATGGTTAGGATGACTGCTGTTGCTTTGGCCTCGATTGCCAGTGAGCTCGCCCGAGCCCCCATGTTACTCTGGTACCCTGGCCTCAGTGGTGCGGGCACAATGGTCTGGCTCGCAAATCGTCCTTCACTGAGTGACTGATACGCACAAGTCCATCATTTCTAGCTCCACCGGACAAGAGAGACAGTGCGACCGCAGGTGCTACTCAATCAGAAACATACGCTGAGAAGTGGAAAGCAGGCCACGCCAGTTTATCTGGCCACACCTCTGCAGGTAGTCCCGTGAGGTGGGTAATAAATGGCGGCGCCATGGCTTGCCTCTGCCGGCTCATGTTTTTTATTCCCCAGGTCTGTCCCCCACCCACCATCATCCGCATGGCCATCCCTTGAGCCCATCCGTTTCGCGTACGGGAGTGCCCGCCTCTTGGTGGATTCGCGGTCCGGGCAGCCGCGTTCAAGATAGTCTTTCTTTTCTGCCCGTTGAGCGATAAGTAATTAGTCAATGAAATCATCGTGTCCGTGCTTTTCCCCCATCGTGCTATCCTGGCAAGCGACGGCGACCAAAGCTCAGTCCTACGGCCGACCTAATTTACGATCATGGAACAGCATCTACGGCCCTTGCTAGCGGGTGGGATGGGCCAACCATGTCCAACTAAAGAGGCAGAGCGACCTCGCCAAGTTGGGCTGCAGCTTGCAGCTCTGCTGCCCCATTCGTCCAGCGTAAAAAAACATTAGTCCAAACCAGGACGGACCTCCTTATGCTGCAGTAGTGGCGACCCGCCCTTGTCAGGTCTTGGTCGTTGTCTTGGGTCTGACGCCAAAAAATGACATCCCGGCACTTGGTCTAGGCTATCTGGGGCATAGTCGGGGGCCACGTCCCTCCCGCTTCAACTAACTAGTTTGCAACTGGCCTGGCCATGTCCATAGTACCAAGTGGTCGGCCGCATTTGTAGAAAAGCGCTCTATCGGTGTATTGCAAGCTAGGTACCTTGTACGTAACTGTGCGCCTCTAGAACCACGCTGAAGCTCTGCAGGGAGCAACTATCTTAGTTGGCATCAACAGTCACTATGGGGCAGTCTGTATTAGATCCGCTTATCCCACTGCGCGTTGGGACTGGGATTCGTGTGCTGTCTTTCCCTTTCCCTGCTGGCAATATTTTCAAATTTTCTTGAGTATTTTCTCTGGTGAACTCCGTGCAGACCAAGGCTGCTTGTACGGAAACGGCAGGGAAAGCCTGATCCCTAGCCTAGCTTCGCTGTTTAATACCGAAGTATTACTTTTTTGACGCAGAGACACCCTCTCTTCCTTGGAAAGACACCCAACTCCAATAGCGCGAGCCATACCGCGCATACATAATTGCACCACACCCCCTCCCTGCCCTAGAACAACTTTCACACTCCCATGATTTCCAATTCAAGACACGCGCCGTAGGAGCTTTTCTTACTCTTCGTCATCGGGTTGAACACCTCCATCGGCTTCTAAATCGGGCTCTGATCAGCTATCGCTGGTCGTGCTGGCTATGGCTGTTTTCCTCGCGATTTCTGGTTGCTCTGCAGCCGGACTTGCGGTCTATGCAGTCATTGCTGCGATCGCGTATTTCATCTGCCGTCAAATTTGGGTCTGGCATCGACTGCGGCATATTCCTGGCCCCTGGTCTGCGTCATGGTCACTATGGTGGCAGCTTCGTGGAGCAATGAGTGGCGATTTCCCCCAGATTTTGAAGGAAACAATAGACGAATATGGTGCGTCCAAAGATTGAACCCTTCTTTCACTAATTGCTTAATTCATGTATCTAATCTGGTGCATCATCAGGCCCACTTGTTCGCATTGGTCCCAATCAGTTGGTGTCCTCGGATCCGGATGTCCTACGCCACATGTCTGCTGTTCGAGGCCATTTTACCAAAGGCGGGTTCTACAAAGCAGGAAGGATTGTACCCGGCGTCGATAATGTTGTATCAGCGGTAGATGAGGGTCAGCACAAAGCGATGCGGGCTCAAATGAATTCTACGGTACGACGCCTGGTTAGCAGTAGGAAAGCCTCCATGCTAAGCTGACACTTCCAGTATACGACGAGAGGCGACGAAGAATACGGTTTCGAAGCCGCAATGGACAGACAAATTCGAAATTTTATTTCCATGCTAGAAACCAAGTACATTTCTACAGACTTGGCCATTCGACCGGTCGACATGGCGGAGAAGACGCAGTTTCTTGCTTTGGACATTATCGGCGATATTTCGGTTGGAAAACCATTTGGATATCTGGAAAACGATCAAGATTTATACAACTACAACGAAATCAATATGTCGTCGTTACCGATCATGACGTTCGTCTCCGTCCTGCCCGGTATAACAGAAATATTACACAAATGGCCCTTTCGACTTGCCTTACCCAAGGAAGGCGACCAAGTCGGATTCGGACGCCTTATGGGGTAAATATGCACTCATTCCTACTTAAATCCATATATTGACATGATACAGATTTGTAACGGCAACTATCGAGACAGGCATGCGCAAGAGTGACGCGAATGTGGGAGGCTTATTACACAGTCACACCTATCCTGGGGTGACGAAAGAGGACATGATCCAGCAAGGCTTTGTTACGATGTATGTGGACTATAAACAATCCGGATGCGTATACTTACATTTCTACAGTATTGCAGGATCTAACTCGACGGCGCACACCATCCGCATGACATTGCTGTCAACAATCACAGCCCCATCAGCACACAAAGCTCTCCTGCACGAGATTGATGCCGCAAGGCAGCACGTTCAAGATCCTATTTCATGGAGAGAAATCCAGGGACTCCCTTATTTGCAAGCAGTGGTCAAAGAAGGCCTTCGCATGTGGCCTCCCGTCAGCGGCCTAGGATTCAAGCGTGTACCCCCAGGAGGCGAACACGTCAACGGATACTTCGTACCCGGAGGCACCGAAATCGGACAGGCCTTTCTGGCAGTTGGAAGGTCCAAGGCAATTTGGGGCCCAGATGCCGACATCTTTCGGCCAGAGCGCTGGCTACATGCATGCCCTGCAGACTTGAAGAAGATGAATAGCGCTGTTGACACCCACTTCGGAGGAGGAAAGTTCTCTTGCTTGGGGAAACCTATCGCAATGATGGAACTGCACAAGACCATATACGAGGTATGTTTTATTCTGATAGATAACAGATCGGTGCTTACTCCTGCCAGCTCATGAAACGATTCGACATGTCCGTGGTAAACCCGGACAAGCCCATGAAATCGAAGGCGTCAATTTTCATATGCGACACTGACTTTTGGGTCACATTGCGAAAACGATGATTGGAATAATACGGCACTATCGTGAACGGGTTTGAGGAGTCTCACACGCTTATCCGATATGTGCACTTGGGCACCCAGCATACTGTGTGATTGCGCAGTCTAGCTTGTTTTGCAGTTTTCCAGCATGATGCGTGCTGGAGTCTAGCTATGATACCCTGGCATTTGTGCCACTTTTCGATACGACTCAGATCCTTACGGGAGCTGACTGATAAAGAATATGAAAATGCGTGACGATAGTATACTGAACTCTCCAAGTGAACGTCTCCCCCCGGCCGTAAGGCACAGTGTTAAAAATGGCAATGATTAAATCACTATACCACAAGTATACAGTTGTCAGAATATATACAGTTCTATCCAGAAGGGGTATCGATAAAATGCAAACATTACAGCAGATCCTCCCCCGCGACTCCTACTGCGCGGCCTGGCGTAGATCCCAAGCTTTCTGGGCCGCGATCGACATCAAGAATTCCTTGCTTTAAGCTCTCGTTTGACAACTCAGGTATTTTCCCCATGGCTTCTTGGTATTTCTTGCCAGTCTCGTCCAGCAGAGCTTGCACTTCCTTCTCACGGTTTGCGATCCCTTGCTTCTCGCTGCGCATCTGCTGAACAGCCGCGCTTTTCAGCTGAATCTGAGCCTCCATTCCACTCAGCGTCGATTGCAATCGTGTGATACACTCTGCCAAACTAGGAAGAGGTGAGATTTTAGGCGGAATCTGCAGCAGTTCCTTGGCGGCATCTCGGCGCGGCCGCGTGAGTCCGTCCATACCGGAGCGAGTCTGCGAGGCTTCGTATGCGATTCGCCGCTCCGCCTCGCTGTCGGAGGAGGAATCCGAAGAGTGTCCCTCAGCTGCATTAATGAGCTCTGCCATCTTTTCACGATCCTGTTTCCGTCGCTGCTTCTCGGCGCGTTTACCCAGAGATACTCCGCCATCCTCCACAAAGTCATCAAATCCTTCACCTAATTGGTCTTCGTCTGTCGCTAGCCTCATTTGTTCCTTCTTTTTGCTCTGTCCGTCATTGTCGTCATCTTCAACGGAAAGGAAATCTTGCTCCTGAGCTAGTCTTGCGCGCCTTTCTTTGCGTTCTTGAATCTCAGCATCCGTAAGCATCTGGATCTTGGTTGTTGGCATTGCCGGAGCGGGTGCATCTACCACCATGGCCCCCTCAAGTTCTGATGCATCGAGTTCCATCTCATCAGGGTCTGTCGGAATAGACGCGGAGTCCATGGGCGTAGTCGGTGTAGATGACTGTAGCTCGTCCAGATACTCCTTGCTATATCGCGGCCTACCACCGCCATCTTCGAAGGTTCGCGTCGGCAGTCCTCTCATGGCTATCCCTCGCTTCACGGCGTTGTTCTCAACCACGCGCTGACCCAGAGTTGACTTCTTCATAGATGATTCAAGTGCTTCACTGTCATTCTCTTCTTCATTTGCACCCAGCCCAAAAGACAGTCGTGATTTAGCCTTCTTCTTTTGCTTTGTGGCCCCAAATTTGGCCTTGACCACTACCGGCCCATCTTCCTCTTCCACATTGCTGAGAGGTGCATCCTCATTCGCACCATCGGCTGTAAATGCTTTTCGAAGTCCTGATTGCCTTATCCCCTTTTTGGCGGACTTTATCTTGAAACTTGGCTGTGACGACTCTGGATAGGACTCCTCGTTAGCCTCACTTGAGCTCAAATTGAACCAAATGTGTTTGGGCGCCTTACCTGCGGTTGCACCGTCAATCGCGGAGTTTGCAGTGTCTGCACCCTCAAAACCATCCTCATCAACTTTAATCACTCGGGCTTTTCGCCGTGACCCAAATGAACTCATGATGATTTTATGTTATTTTTTGGAGCATAAATGAAAGCTTGTCGTTGCTGCCTGTCGCTGTTCAAACTGCAATCTTATCGGCACGTGACGCATTTTTTGGGCGGCGGCGCGCGATACAGAGCCAGGTTCTTCGCGAGTGGATGATCTCCAAGTCTGCCTTTGCGCAATTGACAAAAGATCCTCACCCAAAATAATTATTGCTTAAGATGGCGCCCGCCCAGCCCGAGCTCAAGAAGGTTTGTCCCTCCCCAAATTATGTGACTCTACTGATTCCCTCTCTTTGCGACCGCGCGAAAATCACAAACAAGCTTTCGATTGGAGCTCTGCTAACCTATCGTGCAGTACCTTGACAAGCGCCTGTTTGTCCAACTGAATGGCAGCCGCAAAGTGGTTGGTGTCTTGCGCGGCTACGATGTATGTTGATGAATCTACCTGTCGGTTCTAGCTTTTCTTTACTAACTCTGGTTTGCAGGTCTTCCTGAACATCGTTCTGGACGAGGCCGTCGAAGAGAAGGAGGGTGGTGAGAAGACTAGACTGGGCATGGTGGTAGGTTATGATCGATTCTCTACTGGAGAAATACATACAAGCGCCCGATGACGTACTAACTAATATCAAAGGTTATCCGTGGCAACTCTGTTGTTATGCTGGAAGCGATGGAGCGCATCGGCGGTGACGACCGACAACACCGATAGACAATACGAACAGAAGCTACGGGAAACAAAAATCTGATTTCAATTTCGTTTGGCGTTACGGTATGAAGGGAAGCACGATATATTAAGAAAGGCGGGATTAGAACCCGTGATATACTAGGGAAACCAGCTACTGGTGCATTTGCAAAAAGTCGAATCTGAATCATGCTTTGGCTGCCCAAACCTTTTCATCATAATTCTCCATCATCTTGCCACCAAATGCCTTGTGCCACCCTTTGATTCCACCGGTCATGATAACAGCTTTCACGCCAGTTTCCCCTACCTCATTCAGGTAGTCTTGCATCCAGCGGGCAGATCTGGTTCCCCGTCCACCAGAGCTTCCTACGACGAATTAACAGAAGGTTGAACATTGGAGAGACAGATCTTACCGCAATAGAAAATTATTCTCTCGATACCAGCCTGCTTGCAAAGCTGATAGATCACGGGCCGGGTTTGAAAGAGGGATTGCGCGGGTAAGTTGATAGAGGTAGCTATTGTGCCACCGTCCCAGTCGTTTCGACGAACATCAACAAGAAGAAAGTTTCGCGTTTCGTGCTTTGGGCTAGCAACTACCTTCTCCAAGAGCTGCAGCACCTCCAAATTGTCCATCGTTTCACAGGTTGCCTGCGGTTCAGGCAAACCAGCCCACCAAGGAGGGGCTTCTCCCGAAGGCGGGGCATTTCCTTCCGATGACATGGCTAATATGCGCTTTTGGCGCGGCGCTTAAGGCAAGGCAAAAGGTTTGGTCTTGTGCTTTCTCTTATATATATGTCTGAAGAAACAGAAACGTGTATGGTATTATGGAGACGGACGATCGAGGTGGCTCCAGAATGGTGGCCCGTCTCTATAGTCCACGTGATACCCTCACCATTGCGTGGTGTCGCGATGATCATCCAAGAGCCGCTTGACGCCTAGATATGACATAAATCACGCATTCTTTCTCGTTACGAACCCATAAAAACAAAAATATGAGTTTCCTATACTAACTGTAAACTTTTAACTAATATGCTGCTCCCATTGGCCGTTTAGCCTGTGCTCTGCTTGCTTGAGCTTTGGCATGCTATTCTATCCCGCCAGAGCTACCCCCAAAGCCGGACCGCAATAAGAGCTGTTGTTGAAGCTGTAAGAATCAGCCCAAAAACATATAAGTCATTCTACAGCCCCAGGCA
Organism: Lecanicillium saksenae; assembly: GCA_027627215.1. Taxonomy (NCBI): domain Eukaryota; kingdom Fungi; phylum Ascomycota; class Sordariomycetes; order Hypocreales; family Cordycipitaceae; genus Corniculantispora; species Corniculantispora saksenae. Next base: position 8,897 of record JANAKD010000350.1, on the reverse strand, counting down.
TCCAGTAAAGGCTGTATCACTGCCGACGCGAGGGCACTCATTGCCGATCTTGTCAGGTTAAATGTCGACGAGACACTCCCTGCAATTTTTGGGTATATATCAACAAGAATAACTGAAAGCATAGAAAAAGGGCCTGCCGTACCAAATCCCTGAAAGAACAGCATGGTGAGAGGTGCGGGTAGAGGCGCCCTGGAATCTATGACCCAGCCCCAGCTTGTGACTGTCGCAATGGAGAAAGCAACCCATGGCCAAATTGGATCAAGTCGTGCCTTCTCAATAGTGAATAAAGAAATATCATCATTTTTCTTGCGATCAATTGCCATGCCAATTGATCTCGCAAGTCGAGCGTAGTTCCAGTCTAATACACGCCCCAGTGCAAACGCGCCCACGACCGCTCTGAGGCTTACGTGTCACATAATATGGTTGGTTTTGAGCAGGCCCTGCAGCAAATAAAAGCACGATCTCAAAATACTCAGCTCCGGTAGAACCTCCGACTGGATGGTCTTGGGAAATATACAGGGCTTCACACAACTGGAAAACTGGGTATGCAGTAAATTCGTTGGACAATATTTAGCTTCGCATAAAAGTCGTACCAGGTACGGATGGTGGTCTCTTCACACATCTCCGGTTGACAAACAGAGAGGGATCTAAAATATATATAGCTTGACTACCCTGTTCTTTCCATTCTTTCCACTCTCCGCCATGAGCAATCACAGAAGTGTGAAGTGTGCTTGGTTCTGTTCTGTTTTACAAAACTACTCAATTCAGTCAAAATAGCGGCTATATAACATATCTTTCCCAAAATTACCATGGCGGCCATTGAATTTCGGAGAGCTGAGCTCAAGGACTTGCCCACCACGCATTCTCTTGTCTGCTCCGCATACGGTGATGCAACTGGACAAGGCTGGGTTTTGCAAACGGACATTTACTCTGGTGATCGCGTGTCACTGGATGAAATAGTCGGCTACTTTCACAAACCAAATGCTCACATATTCCTTGCTGAGAGCTCCCACGAAGATATCATTGGAGTGGCCGGGTGCCAGATACAGAATAATATTGCCCACCTGTCGCTTGCTTCTGTATCACCATCATGCCAGGGCCAAGGAGTCTTTCGAAGTATGCATAAATTCATCGAGCTCAAGGCTATTCAGCTGGGGGCGCGCCAATTCAACCTCGAGGTTCTCTGGATGAAAGATGCTTTGATAAGCTATTACAAACGCCTGGGATACTTCCGGGTAGGCACAAAAGCTTATCGAGAGGTGAAGGACGGGTGTCTACTTCACAACGACCTTTATTATATGACGATGACATTGGAGCTTGTGCAAAACGACGAAAAGTATCGCCAAAATGGCCATTAACCTACATTTCTTACCGTTGGGTCTAGGGTATGAAGGATGATCAGACTAGTTTCCAACAGGTCAAGGCGACATGAACAAGAGTTTGGAGCAGTCACGTAAATAGTAACAGAGCTTTTTTTTTATAGTCAATTTAAGCATCGCATTCTAGATAGGGGCAAAGAAAAGATCTTTACAAGAGGTTAATTATTGTGTTGCGCAATTTTAGAAGCACGGTTGATTCGATGAGCTCTCAGGGCGATCTGTTAGCTAGATTGAGATCCGAATTCACGGAATAAGAATTTCGAAACACCCCATTAAACCTTGTCGCATCCCTTCTCTCACATTGGCTCCGTTGGACAGGTCCTGGTTACCATCAACCTGACTATTCCCAATACAGCAGGTGACATCTCGAAAGCTGCACGTCGCATAAATTGGCATCCAAAGGAACTTTTCTTTAATCTAAATAGTTGGAATTTCTTGGCATAGGCTACAGCACCCGATCGTGTATACTTTACCTTACTTTTTTTTTCCTGCCCTGCGCTTTTACGACGCGGGGTATAATACGCCACTCTGCCCCCTTCCCCAGTTACGCCATCCAGCCGCAGCGCCACTTGTGATGTCAGTACGGCAGACTCACTTCACCATGAGCCGCACTTTGAAGTTCATCTGCGTTGCTTTGAGTGGGATCAGAGTGTTGGCTTCAGTTCACCCGCAGTATGAGCCGTTTCAACCCATTGACCCCCAAAACTGGGTCAACCCAGATGACATGACATGGGCCGACTATAAGGCACCACCAGGCACGAATTGGAGTGACCCCAGGCGCGTTGGATCAGAGCGCAACTTCAACATTGCTCTAGTCGTCCTCGACTATGACAATTTACCATTTGTGATTAGCGCACCTCCGAACTCGACCGTCTTTGGAAACCCGCTACCACAACATGGAAATGTGGAGAGAAAGAATGTGCCTTCCTATTACCGCGACTTATTGAACAAGCCCACAGAATTGAATCGCGGCCACACGCTCCATGAGTACTGGATGGAAGATTCTGGTGGAAGATTTGGTGTTGACCTGACCTCTTTCGGCCCATATCGTATGCCCGCACACCATTATCGCTACGGCGTGGAGCCGAGCTTCAATCCGCGCGCGTGCCCTGCCAATGATACTTGCGGGCTGAGCCTTCGCGAAGACGCATTTGCAGCCTGGCGTAAGGATGTCGGTAACCACACGGTAGGTTCATTTGAGCTTGTGTTCATTCTCTCCGCTGGACAGGATGAATCTTCAACCTGGCAAGAATTCGGCGAGATGAAATTTGCCACCGAGGATGACGTTCCAAGCGAGTTCGGCCCTCCCCCTGGCTCCCAGGTCCCGAACTTTGCTGCGACACGATATGTTAGCTGGACATCATGGGCTTCTGCTTCCAGCGTGTGGCCTAACGCCGGGGGAGGATCTTCTCTACAATGCGAAAGCTCTGGCATGGCTACTTTTGCGCACGAGCTCAGCCATTTGCTCAATATTCCAGACAATTACAACAATCCTTATGGACAGCCGCCTAGGCGATCCTACACCGGCCCGTGGTCGATGCTGTCGCGCGGAACTTTCAACGGCCCAGGTGGTCCTCATAGTCGTTGGCAAATTCCCGCTCTCCAAGGTGGTGCGTTGGGCTCGCAACACTCTGTCAGAGACAAACTAGACATTGGTATCATTTCCGGAGACCGTATTCTCAACATCTCCCGTAACACTCTGGAGAGTCGGGGCCCTATCGTTACCAGAGTCACAGCCAGAAATTCCCGGTGCGGTACCATGGCTCTTCGTGTTGACATCGCTGAAGATTTATCACCCGCTTGCAATGTCTCAACAAACCCATTCTGCGATGGCGGGGCCTACAACGCGTACGACCTAGAAGTGATTGATCGTGCGGGCACCGACTCATTTCAAGCAGACTCAGGAGTCATGATTAGCAAGATTAAGTATCTTGCCAGAGCTCCGTTCCAGTGGACTATTGACGCAAATCCTCAGGATATCAATCTCGTGGATTTTATTCGTCCCAACGGTACCAAAGCAATGGTTACCATAGGCGACTACCGCCAGCTTCTTGATGCTCTATTCCATGCTGGCTCTAACTCTGGGAGCAAGTTCGAGCATGTCGATGAGCCAAATGGCATTCATCTCTACGTTGTTAATAAACATCGCTCGGGCAAAGGCCTTCTGTCTTACTCAGTTGCAGCTCGATCCCTCAAAGATACCAGTGGCAACGACTATGGTGTTAAAGTGTCCACAGGATCGGTCCTTTCATCATCAACCGATTCATCAGCTACGTCTGGAATTTATTGTTCATTTATTATCAGGAACAACGGAACCGCTTCGCACCAGGCGTTCGGCACTGAAGTTGGTGAACCCAAGTACTCCGTTTCGGATGTTTATCGACTGGAGGCTAGCGTGTCCGGTTCGGGATGGCAGGTTCAGCTGCCTAATCAGATTGTAGCAGCGGAATTTGGCCAGGAGGTAACTGCTTTAGTAGCTGCGAGGGCTTCTGGCGGATCCGACGCTGAGGGTATTGTGATTCTGAAGGTGACATCCGAATCTAATAAGAACATCGTTGGAACAGCAGAGTGCAAGATCAAGGCGGCGCCATCCGGCGGATTTATGTACCAAACCCCTTGATAGAAAAGCGCTAATTGGTATCACCTTGATGTACAAGCTCCCTGAAACAATGAAATGAGTTATTTCTATGTGGTCATAGTGCTGACAGAGTATGTACAAGACCAAGACTAATAACATCTGAATCAACGTACATGACAACTGCCAACTCAAAAAGAAACGCCATCCGATTTCGTTCTCGTATATTACCCCGGCTTAAGCAACGCTCCCATCCCATTCACCATGTACTCCAAACCCAAATTATCACTGCTCTACACTGCCCATAGAGTTCATAATCACTGCTCCCCAGTCAAGGTATCCATCGAACCAAACTGCAGGATCAACTCCAGTAAGTAGATCACTTCGCCACGGGGTGCTGCCATAGACATTTTGCATCTGGTCGGGCGGGATATTTGTATCCATTGCCGGCCAAGCCCCACCGTCGGTTTGCATCATGGGCGCGGCCGGTGGTGCGCTCCAACCAGACATGCTTGTGTCCATATCCGCCTGCAGTTGCTGGCCAGGTGAGTGGTTCTCGCCCTCTTTGGAGACAAGCTCCGCCCATCGTTCCAGCTTTGCCTTGGTAATGCGAACCTTGATTGCGGTCATGCTCCACACGTTTGCTTCGTCTGTTCTCGCGTCTGTTGATGAAATCTGGAAAGTAGCGTTGGCTTGCTCGAAGCGATTGCAAATAGCGAGCAGGATCTCGTTCACCTTGACCATCAGGCCCGAGTGCGATTGAAGCTGTGCGCGCAAATGCGCAACAGCAGCTGGAAGGTCAGGGTCAAAAACGCCGTCGGCAGGTGTCGGCTGACCAGGTATTGCTTGTGACATGTTTACGCTTGGAGCACTTTGAGGTGACGCAGCTGTTCCTCGCGAAGTTTGAGGTTTGGGCTCAAACGATGGCAGGCCTGTCGTGCCGCGCTGGGTATCTTCGGGTTCACCTATAGGCTTAGGAGCGACTAATTGAGCCCATCTTCCAAGCATAGTCAACGCATAAACCAACTGAGCTGCCACAGAGGTTGTCTGGCATGCGTATTGAGCAACTGGAACGGTGAACCAGTTCTCAAACCATCCTGTCAAAGCCGCGCTCGTATTGTAGAGACGATCGAGGGGTGTGCCTCCACCAGCGGTATTCAGGGTAAAGGCATCGGCCAACGAAGTAAGAAATTCCTTGTCGACAATTGGGGGCTCATATAGTCGGAGACGTGCGGTATTGAAATACATGGCAATGATAACTAACGGGAGACGGTTAGCAATATTACCATATCGGATATTTGTCATGAATACATACTGTCGTTCTTCAGATGGTTCGGCAGCTTGGCTCGCAGTTCATCAAGCTCATTTTGGAAGGCTGAGACATATACTGCTGTTGGTGCCTTTGGAATGCTGGAAAACTCCTCGATAGTGTTGTCTCGTGGGTTCAGCTCAGAAATGCGCTGCGTTAGATGCTGGATGCGCAGAAAGAATACGAGAATGATGTCGGTTTCATATTCCACCTCGCGTTCAAGCACTGTAAGACATTCTTTGACATACGATGTATATCGCATTGGATCAATCCTTCCAAATACAGTCGACATACTGTACACCGAATTAGCACAACATACACCGTGCAATGGCAAGAGCACCAGTAACTTACGAAGAGGCTAAAAACCAGACGCCAATGAATGCGCGCCGTTCCTCGTTACTTCGATTTGACGGTGCCGGTGGCTGAGCAGCCATTACCCTAGTGCCTTCGTGGATCACGGGGTGCCGATTGAGACCCATCTCTCCGATCAAGGAAATTGCCAGTGACAGCAAGTTATGAAGCTGAGCATGGGTGAAGCAGTGGTACTGATACCAGCCAAGAATGACAACTAGTCCCAGCAGAAGGTCCATGGATCGTTCCGATCGAATGAGCACGTAATCAGAAATATGCTTCTTCAGTGCGTACATCTGCGCTCTCATGGAGCGCAGGCTGCGGAACGAGGTGACCATGCGTATGGCCGACATAAGGAATGGGCGTGTAGCTCCAAGCTGACCAGCGGTCACGGCAGGAGGTATAATGACAAAGGGGAACAAGTGCTGAAGCTGAGTCTTGTATGTCTCCAAGGCGACATCATCCGTCTCTGGGGGAGGCGGCGCATCGCCAGGGGCTGGCCGACAGATACAGTTTGCCGGTCCAAATGAGTTATACGTCGGCGGGATGTACCATTCCTTCTGCGGCTGATATTTCGGGTTGTGCGGTGCGTTGCTGGCGATGGGAGACTCAGTCATTTGCGACGGTGTGAGATTAGACTCGTCGTAGTCATCGGGGGTGCTGCTGTCCTGATGGGCTTGCCCCTGATGAGGTAGCTCCCCCGATGCCTGCAGCAAGCTCACCAAGCCATTGAGACGCTCCTCGATTTGGGCGGTGCGTCTAAGTTTCTTCATCAGTTGATTGTGGCGACGAGATCGGTAATGGTTTCGAACTTACGAAGGCTTGGGCTGCCTCTTCTTTCTTGGCTTGTGTATCTGATCCGTACATTCCTTGAGTAACCTTTCACACCTGTAGCCATGTTTGACATCAGCAACCTGCGTGTCTCATAAAGTCCTCCAGGGCAAGGGAACTGGAAGGCTGTGGAAGTTCCTCGCCGTGATCAGGCCCGAACTGTGCTGCAGGCGAGGCGTGACGGAGAGATGGCTTCATCCCTACTTACCGGTCGCATTTGGACCCTGGACTCTCATTCGAGCGGATACATTTCGCTTTCGCGGTTGCGCAGGCAGCGCAGGCAGCACCCCATTTCGCCGTCGGCAATTTCGGTCGTTCTTCGCCTGGCTTGCTGGGCATCGTCTGACAGAGGGCGTGAGACACTGGAGAACCTAGGATCGATCGGATATCACTTAATGGCGGCCCGCCAGAGTAAATCTGTGATCAATGCAGCTTATCGAATCGCCAACAAGGATTTTCAGCGACCAAAACAGCAGCTTCAAGAGCTCGCAGAGTATACAAAAGCGAGGTAGCAGGAGAGAAACGGCATTTTTCGCAAATCTCCGCCGATTCCAGTGACAGATGTGGGTCCCCCGCGGAGCCTCGGTACCTTAAGCCTATCGTGCTATCGTCAATGGTGGATAAACCTAGGTACGCCACAACGCATGCAACTGACCTAGTTAAAGGACCTGAATCCAGCACTGGCCGTGGAAAGATCTAGCAATGCGTAGATACTGGATATTACCAAGGCCGGCCACAAAATCAGAATAGCATTTTGGGTCTAAGCCACCTTGCGGGTAGCCGTTTACATGATACGTCATAGCTGCGATTGATACGTGAATTTAAAAAAAAGCGCGTATTGAATCCTCTATTTATTAACGAGCTTATAGCTTCTCGTCGCCATGGTTGCTGCTTCTAAGCTGCCTTCGTCGGATTTATGGACATTTAGCGTCCTATCCATTGCTATAATACATGATCAAGCGCATCAACTTCGAGACTCTGTCAATATTTGATGAGCTTTCTGTCTCATTGTCGGCATCGCCATTCTGCCGCTCAGGCAGTTGCGCATTGGAAAAAGTTCATCATGCCGTGATATTACTTTGAGCGAGACACGCCAGCACCAATGACACCCGGAAGCTTCTCCTCGCCGACACTGAAGAGCAGGCTGATGGCCATCCAGACGACGCCAACAATAACAATAGTGAATCCGAAGAACAGCCAGAACGGTACGCTAACGTCTTGCTTGGCGCATGTCGCACCACCCCAGTGTGTCGCCGAGTTCTTGTCATTATGTGTAGGGATGCACTGGCAGACGAAGCAAACGTCTCCTTCCTTGGCGTTGTCCGGAACGGCGCCGTACTTGTTCACACAAGCCCCGTGGCTTGAACAATTGCCAGTTCCAGTGATGCAACTCTCTTCCGAGCCGAAGCAGGCGGGAACTGGCTTCTTAGGGGCGAATAATGTCGAGGTACTCGCAGCCGGGTGTGTGACGCTGACAGAAGCAGCTTTGTGGTTGGAAGAAATGACTTGCTCGGCCTGTCGACGACGGAGCTCCTGTGGCTTATCGGACCAGGATGGCTTTGCATTATCGTTCGTTTCAGGCAGGAGGACGACTGTGGCTTCCATCTTACCATCCTTGGCGAGTTTTGGGATGGATCGCAGCGCGTCGATAATGCTGTAGATCGATTCTGGCTTCTGTACCAACGTTAGATTTAAATGACAGCTCTCGTATGCTCATGAATATACCTCTGTGACGCTGTATCTGGCGGCAGCGGACGAGTCGCTCCAGCAGTTGGCATCTTCCATCTGCACAATCTCGCGCAGAGAGCAGCTGTGCTGCTGCGTGACTCCCGCGTTGTATGCATCAATCTCGAACAAGTCGCGATTGGCCACGGATGATGGCAGATCATCTATCGTAAATGCGACTTTCTGACCGAGAGCTTTTCCCGCATCCTTAATTTGCTGCGTGGTCATGCCATCGACCATAACAAGTAGTCGCTTAGTCGATACCTTGGATGTAAACAACGCATCTCCGGAGGAGGCAAATTTGTTCAGCGTAGCAATAGCATCGTCGGCGCCGATGTCTTCGGGGATATCTCTGATGGTCGGGCCTTCGCCTGGGTTGGCCAGGCGTTGGAGGAACACGAGCCGGGCTAGGCTGCGACCGAGTGAAGCTGTCGAGGCGGATTCATCGCGGGGAAACACGAAAGCTTGCCCGGTAGTCGTAGCGGCCGCGGTGCAGCTAGCAAGCGTTGCAATGATCCCGGCGGTGAATTTCATGATGGTTGTGGGATCACAAAAGCTGTCGAGCAGAGGAACTCCGAAACGTCACCACCACCAAGGGAGATGGTCTGGGTGCAGGTAGCTGCATGCCACCCGTTACGTTACGCGGAACCCGGCGTTTGGTTACTCCGGCGGCTGGTCTCCCACCATGGTGGTGGCGGTCCACTCGCGGCACTGGCAGCAAACCGTT
>JANAKD010000035.1:0-60744 GCA_027627215.1 Lecanicillium saksenae | reverse complement strand
CGGCGTGCAGGCACTGGTAGCATTCCTTGTTGTCGTAGGCAAAGTCGTTGAAGAGGGTGCCCTTGGCGGCGACGGAGCCGGCGGCGGCGAGGGCGAAGAGGGCGGTGGTGAGCTGGACCATGGTGACGGCTGAAGGGGTGCTTCTGGCTGGTTAGGTGTGTATTAAAAGAAAAGAAAGAGAAGAAAGAACGAAAGGCTGGCAACGAATGTGTAAGGAAGTCGTATTAGTGCGACTGTTTGATGATAGGGCAGATCAGGTCGGGCTGTCGGTTTATAGATCCAGACAATCGACGCAGAAGAGTCGACAGCTGCCGGATGAGGCTCCCATTTGCCAAGCCTTCGTACAAAACCAACCAACTTCGCTGCGACGGTGGCGGTACAAGCCTCCAGACACCTTCCACAGAAGCATCACGGCAAGGCTAAACGAGATACTCAACAACGCTAGCTGCCTGGGCCTCCAGATTAGGTGAGAGTCACTAGCGCCGTGGCACAAATCTCGACCAACTTTGTCTCTCTCTGATCTGGTCGCCTAGTTTGTCCCCGACGGGGTTGCGAGCAGATTGAGTGGTGGATCCCTGAGCGGCAAGATTGGTTCGGGAAGCTCGTAACTGGCAAGGCACATCGCGACAAGACTATTGAGGCTCATTTCCTCGCAAAGAAGAAAAAAAANGGCCCAGAATTTTTTTTCGCAACCAAAATTTCCCGCTCTGCTGATGGAAACAAGCCCGTCTTCTAGAAATAGGAGAGTATTATTGTTGTGCTGGATGTAGCACGCATGCCGTCAATGTTTGCTGACGCAGTGTAATAGAGATGACTGTATGGATTCAAATTCAAGGGATATAGACTAAGCTGGCTTTTCGTAAACAAAAAGAATCAACTCCAAAGTAATCGTAATTCAATGGTATATTGCACAGTGAGGTGTTTATTGTCGCTTGGACGAGCGCATCATGAGGCCGTCACCCGTGTCGACCAGAGGCGCTTCAGCAATGTTTCTAAGCTCGCGTCTTTGGCCGCCAGATGATGGCTCTTCTGCGATGGAGCCCAGCGAGGCCAGGGATAGATTACGCTTGCTACCGTTGGACAGCCTGTTCTCCCTGCGACGATAGGAACCGGGGCTTGCGGAACCCGAAGAGCCGTCGTCAGAATCGAGGCTGCCTCGTCGGCCGGACCGACTGCACTCGACGGCGACGGGCTGCTCGCCCAGGCTGGACTGGATCTTGCGCAAGGTGCCCAGGATGGAAGATTTGTCGCAGGGGAAAGATTCTAGGGTGGGGTCGTTGAGATCGACGGGGGCGTCGCTCAGGGTACGAGGAGAAATTTCCCTTTTCAGAGGCGCGGTTGAGTCATTGGCATCGTTGCCATCGCTTAGAGTGTATGCGCCGAGTCGTTCATGGGCGAAGAGAGGCACGGTGAGGCTGACGGTGTCGTAGCCGCTGCTGGGCTTCTCAGGCTGTTTGGCCCGGAGAATGTTGCTCTTGGTGCCTAGAGCGCTTTTGACTAGATACATTTAATTTTAGGCGCTTGATGGATGGCGAGACACTTACCAATGGGCTTTTGCTCGTCGACAGCCCAGTCTCCTTCTCGGCCCTGGCGAAACCTATACTGATACTCTTTGCCAGGCTCAACCATGACACGAATGGAGTAGGTGTGTGGGCTAGCGGAGGGTTCGGTGCAGTGCATCTCTTGGAGGAGCCATTCGGGCTTGGAGAAGGTGCCAGCTATAAAAAGCGAGCCGGCATGTGAGGGAGCGCAGTAAGTGATGATGTGGGGTATCGAATTAGATGGCGACATGTTGAAGATGCGAAATTGCGGTTTGCGAGGTTGTGCGCGGTAGAGAGTAGATGAATTTGATGCTCTGTTGAAGAGAGAGACGAGTTGCGTTGAGTGGTGACGCTGGTGACGCTGGTGACGCCTTGGTCGACTATGACGATGTCGTGACGGGCTGTAAGGCGCAGCGCATAGTATGAATGCTAAGCGCGCAGCGACAGGTGGGCGTTGGATGCGGTGTGCAGATGTATTGCAAGAATAGTAGTGGGATGAAGGGGATGATGTAGTTGATGGAGGAATAGAAAAGCAAAAGTTCCTTGTCGCAGCAGCCAGAGAATACAAGACACAAAAGTGAGGCGTTTAGATGAGGGACATTGAGGCGCGGTCAAGGCAGAGGCAGCCAAGGCGGGCAGTGAGGAGGGCAGTGAGGAGGGCAGGCACGTGCAAGGTGGTTCGGGGGAGCGGTAAATGGGTGCCGGCGCACAGACGAATCGGTTGATTCGGGGTGGTCTGGACTCGGAGTGAAGTATCGTGACTTTCTGGAGAGGGGGAAGTTGAATGACGCTGAATGGTGAAGCTTAATCTGGTGGGAAACGGTGGTGCGGCGAGACAAGGCGACAACGTTCCTGACGGCAAACAAGCCTCGAGGGTTGCGGGAACAGCGACGGGATGCGAGGGGGGAAGACGTGCAGCGGTTTGTGGAACGTCGGGGCTTTTAAGAAGAGTGCAGCGGGAAATCTGCAGGTGATTTTTGATTCAGAGCGGGATAGAGGAAAGCCACGTCGGGGGGGAAGGAGGAGATGGATAGAGGCGACATTGGATGGAGGGGAATAAGGTAGAGGCGAAAACGTGCATCCAAGGCGGGCATCTCACCAGGATGGCATGCATTGGCGCCCAGTCAAGCAGGGAAGCTGGAAGCTGGGCGGGGGGAGCGTCGACGCTACTGGTAGTTAGCAGCTGGTACGTACTGGCACCTAGGCCAGCCACGGGGGGGAGACTGGTCATGGCATTAAAAAGCAAGGAAAACTTGGATAATTAGGGAAATGCACAGAATAAATAAATTCAAACAAATCAATTCGTACCAATTTTTTCCTCATTTTCATTCCCATCCTTCATCGTCTTTGCCCCCATCAATTCCCCGTCCCGACGTTACAGCGGCTTACAGCGCTACACCCACCTGCAGCATGCAGCCTCCCACCCTGCAGCGCGCCCTGCAGCCTCCTGCAACGGCCCAGGCCTGGACTCGCCCTTTCTGCGCCTCCCGATGCCACAATGCCCGTCTCTTTTACATAATATTCCCCTGCCGCGAATACCGCTCTTTTCTTTGCCATGCAGAATCCAACTCTGATCCCAATTGACTCGATGCCTGTTCCCTCTATTCAGTGGGGTCCATCTCCACTAACTCGCAACGGCATGGTGCCAGCTTCCACTGCATCATACCTAGGTAGTCGGCCAAACAGCTTCTCTCTCCAATTCAAGCAAGAGAGCATAGCTTCACTTGCCCAAATCATAAATATCGCGCTACTTCTCAAATCCTGCACTCTAGTCCCTCGCCTGCATATCCCGCATGCACCTATCCAACGCTAGTCGCCCAAACCCTCCCCTGCCATCCCCCCCATTTTCGCCGAATTTGGCCCATTTCCTCTTTGGGAAGCACCCCCAAGGTACGTACCCGCTAATTTTGGAGACAGCTTTGTACCAGCCAAAAAAAGTGAAAATGTTCTCCTGGATGCTTGCCACCACTTCAAACATCACCACCACAGCTTCCCGCGCACCCTCACAATGAAGTCTGCGCTCCTGCAAGCCGGCCTCTTGGCCAGCAGGACCGCGCTTCCTTTACGTCCTGCGCTGCAGCCCTTAATACACCCCTGCGTCGGCGCCCGATTCGCCTCCACGCGCCGCGATGCTCGCCCCTCGCGCATGGTCCTGTCCGACAACGTCCACCGCGCGCCCTCCTCTGCCAGGGACGAGCGACGAAAGCGACAAGCCCCAGGTCCCTTTGGCGGCATGAACAAGCGCGTCGCCAACATTGACCCCCGACGCCTGCCCCGTACCGACTTCGAGAAGCGCAGCGAGACCCGCAAGCCCGACGATCGCAAGGCCCTCAAGATGCATCGCGCCCTGGCCTCCGTCTCCTACGGCCGACGCACCAACATGAAGGATCGCATGGCCGAGTACGAGTCCTTTTCCCAGTTCAACCTGCTGCCCAATGTGCAGACGGCCATCAACGAGGAGCTCTTCAAGGGTCTGACAGACATTCGCCCCACGCCCGTCCAGCGCCTCGCCATTCCCGCTCTTCTGGGCCAGACTTCTGTCGGATTCACGGAAAAGACGCAAAAGACGGCTTCCACGAGCATTGCGCCCAGCAAGGTACCCTCGTTTCTGCTCGCCGCCGAGACTGGCTCCGGCAAGACCCTGGCGTACCTGCTACCCGCCATCAACGCCCTCAAGCAGGCCGAGGCCAGCGACCCCGACATTGCCGCCTTCAACGAGCGCTACGCCGCCGAGAAGAAGCGCCAGGAGGAAGCCAACGGAAGGTGGAAGCCCTTCGACGAACCCCATCCCACCATGGCGCGGCCCAAGGTGGTCGTCTTGGTCCCCACGGCCGAGCTTTGCCAGCAGGTCATGCGCGTGTCCAAGTCCATCTCCCACGTCGCCAAGTTCAAGACGGAGATGCTCTCCTCCGACCTCAAGCCTCAGCAGATTCAGCGCAACGTATACTCGCCCAAGGGTCTCGACGTCATCGTCGCCACGCCCCATCTGCTCNGCCGCCATGGCCGACTCCGACCCCAACATCCTCTCTCGCGTCTCACACCTCGTCATCGACGAGGCCGACTCCCTCTTCGACCGCAGCTTTGCCCCCGTCACCATGAGCATCGTCGAGCGCGCCACGCCCTCGCTCAAGCAGTTCATCTGCTGCTCCGCCACCATCCCCAAGAAGCTCNAACAACTACCTCGCTGTCAAACTACCCCGACATGAAGCGCATNCGTCACGCCCAACCTCCACGCCATCCCCCGCCGCGTCCAGCTCGGCGTCATTGACGTCTCCCGCGACCCCTACCGGAACAACAAGGCCAACGTGCTCTACATTGACCAGCCGGTCAACACGGGCTTCTCGTACGGTGCCGCCGTCAACAACACGCTGGCCGCGAGCAAGGACATCTACGCCCTGCTGTCGCTCTTCTTCTGGCAGTTCCCAGAGTACGTGCACCTCGACTTCCACATCGCGGGGGAGTCGTACGCCGGGCACTACATACCCACCGACGCCGCTGAGATCTTGTCGCACGCCGACAGCGGTATCAACCTCAAGAGCATCATGATCGGCAACGGGTACGTCGACCCCTATCACCAGGTGCCAGAGTACCCCGACATGGCCTGCGGCAAGGGAGGGCTGCCTGCTATTTTCAACAGCACGACATGTGAGCACATGAGACAGGCCGTACCAAAGTGCCAAAAGATGATCAAGCACTGCTATGAACAACACAATACTACACAGTGCATCCAGACGTCGCAGGACTGCACGGCCGTCGGCGGCCCATACGAGCTGAACCCGTACGACATGCGAAAAAAGTGCCAGGGAGATCTCACCAACATGTGCTACGAGGGCGTCAATTATGTTACGCAGTACCTGAACAAGTCGGAAGTAATGAAGGCGCTGGGCGTCGAGGTCAAGAGCTGGACGTCCTGCAGCGACAGCATGGAAAAGGCATTTCACGCTGCTGGCGACGACATCCAGTCGGTATATCGCCACGTTGAAACGATTTTGGGCAAGAATATCCCGGTCTTAATCTACGCAGGCGAGGTCGATTACATTCTCAACTGGCTGGACTAGAAGGCTTGGACGAATGCGCTAGAGTGGTCGGGTCGCAAAGCCTTCAATCGAGCGCAGACTAGGAACTTGACTATTGCTTCGGATAACTCGACAGAACCTTATGGGACTTTGAAGCACGCCGGAGGGCTCGCGTTCGCGCAGATCTTCAAGGCGGGCCACTTGGTGCCGATGGATCAGCCACAGGGGATCCTCGATCTTGTCAGTCGATGGGTGAGCGGTGAATTCCAGAATTAGATGGAGATTGTCGACATCAGTGGCATAAAATATAGTACAGTACTGTGGCGTTTCAAATGAGAAACCAACTGTTGTGTGGGGATTTTTATTTTAATTATTTCACTTGGAGCCGATTTAAGCCTTTGTCGCAGAGATCCGCAGAAGCTTCTCCGCGTTCTTGTACGCGAATAGATCCAAGTCGTCGCCTGTAATCAGGCCGCTCTGTTCAACCTCGTTCAAGAAATCGAATCCCTTTTCATTGGGCGAGAATGGGTAGTCGACACTATATAATACGTGGTCGATTGGCATCGTCTGCAAGAGGCACTTGAGGGGCGTCAGGCTGAACATGCCGCTGGTGGTGACCCAGATGTTCTCCTGCCAGACTTGACGCAAGCCGCGCTGCTTGGCGCCCCAGCGCTCCGAGACGCCAATGCAGCGATCGAGCTGGAACGGCAGCATCTCGCCCATGTGGCCTATGATGATTTTCAACTTGGGGAAGCGGTCGAAAAGGCGCGGGAGAAGTTGTAGTCGCGTCCCATGTCGCCGTAGCGCTCGATGAAGTCGAGGCGGCGCTCCAGCTCCGAGAGGAACAGGTCGACCTTGAGCAGCAGGCTCTCCTCGGTATCCATGATTTGGCCGACGATGGACTTTCGGCGAGGGAGGAAGAAGGAGTGGCGGCGGCGGTTCAGCGTCGGCTGGTCGTTGGCGGCGGTATCCGCGCCCGAAGTCGTCGCGGATGTCAAGGCGTCGTCGCTCTTGCTCGGTCTGCCCGAGCAGGTTGGTGTCAAGGCCGTAACGCTCGGCATGGTGTTGAGAGGCCGATGGGACTTTTTTAGATGCAGGTCACGAAGGGGGGGGGGGTGGCCCAGGCCGGGTCGTTAAAAGGTCAACGGCGACAAAACGGCCAGGCGAAAAGAGTAATGCAGGTCGTGCAGGAGAGAAGGCGAGATATTTTCGGATCGACGTCGAGTTTGAATGCGGACACGGGCAGCCGGCGTCTGCAGCAATTGGTTGAGTAAAGAGAAATGGGGACCCCTGTTGTCGGACGCACGCCTCTCAACAAAGCGTACGGTTTGGTGGGTGGAGAATGGAGCGCGGTGATGCAAAGTCGATTCGCCACGGAGAAAATGCGGTATTTGGCAGGATGCGAAAATTCACTGACAAGACGAAAAAAGAACAAAGGGGTCTGACGAAGCGAGAAAACAAAACATACGAAACCCGCGCAAATGTCAGAATGAGGGGGGGNAGAGGCTTTATTGGCTGCACGTCGGAAATTGTCGTGACGTGAGAACCTTGGCGGCAATCCCCGTTTTGTCAGATGCGAATGGCGCGAGCCAGCGAGCACGCGGAGAGGAGGCTGACTCAAAGTAATAATATCGCTCGAGGGCCTATAATAATAACGGGCTGGAATTGCCTCGGCCGCGGGATTCAGCGCCCAGCCATGTCATGCACTATGACGGAGCGAGACAGCCACACAGACTAGCACACGCGCTAAATGCTTGGGTTCATTTGCTCAATTAAACACATGTGGTGAAAAGAAATAACACATACTGCTACATACTTTAGGACATTCTACGCCAGCCAGAATCCTTTCGCTTTTCCAACTTTATTGCAGCCGGCCTTCCTCCGCCATCATGCAGCTGCGTCCTGGCACGCAACGTTGGGCGAATCGCGACACCATTCCAATACTTCATCCACTGCGACGGTCAGGTTTCGTACGTCGTTGACTGCCTGAAAAGTCATCGAAAGCGCCCGCCCAAAACTATTCGCAAACTCCAGCGGCACAGCCGTGACATCAACGTACACGCTCAACATGATGGGATCGCCAGCTTCGGCACTGCTCGTGGAAATATTTTCATGTATCATCATTGCTCCCTGAGGTGAAGACGACATACGCAACATCAGATGCCGTTGCCAGCGAGGCTTCGCGACTGCATGCGACCGGCGCAATTGTTGCCCTAGCCCGGCAGTTCCTGCTCACCAACAACGACGATTGAGCGGCCCGCCGCTATATCTTCCACCATGCTCCACGTACTCGACGCACGCGGTGCTGCACTCCCTCGGTAACTAATTGGATGAAACAGTCTTCCTCAGAATGTGGTGCAAAATATCATAACGAGACGCCGCAGTTTTCCGTGCTGATTCCAGCTGACCCAAAGAAATGCTGTTCGAATCCGTTCGGAGACACTCCCAAATCCAAGATGCGCTGTAGGAGCTGTTACCAATGGCAGAGCTCAGCAAAATATTTTGCTAAAGGGAGGTAGTCAAGTATATGTCTCGAGCAACTTTTGGCTGTATTTCTTGTGTTGGCAGGCGTTTGTGTATCTGCTGCAAGCCATGGTTGGAGATGAAAAGCAGTGGAAAATCGCTGCGCGTTCACATTGGCTCAGCTTTAGCCAGTGTCTGGACCGCCGCGCTGAGCAGAGGATTGAAGCTCTCAACCCACTGCTTGAGCCGCTGTATGTGCCTCATATTCCGATTGAATGTAAATGTCGTAATAAGCTTCCCGTCCTGTACAGTCGAGTTGGCCTCAATAAGCGCCATCCGCTTAGCTTCATCTGAAACAACTCGTAGCGTGTTGCCGTCATGAACCGACTTCGGTAGCTTGAACAAGCCATCCGTTCTTTCCAACTGTTGATAAGTTCCACCAAAATTAAGGAGTAACTCGATGTCATCGTGAGAATTAAATGCCTCGCGGCATTCCTCGCTGTAGTATCTCGACGCAAAGTATGGCTGACCTTTCCCGGGGACACTCCGCCTCGCATCTTTGGCGAGGCTCATAGCATCCGTCAGAGATGTATTGCCGGTAATTTGCATGGATACCGGATACACTGTTGTAAACCAACCAATTGTTCCTGCTATATCGGCAGACACATTGTCCGGTACCTCTCTGCCATGCCTTTCAATAAAGATGACACCTGAATTACCGATTCGCTCCTCAAACGTTTGCAAGAATGAATATGCATATGTGCCCAATATTATGTCAATCGGTTCGCTGCGCAATCCGGCGTTGCTTCCATGAAGAAGAAGTTTGGTGGATGCAGCGTCCAGCTCAACGATATAGCTGGTAGAGGTATTCCTTGTGTTTTGCTGCGGTGGCAGCCCCCAAAAGCTTAGATCGGGGTTTGGAATATGTAATGGAAGTACTATGTGTGGCCTTAGGGTTTGCGCAGCATCCGCTTGAAAGCCACACCATTCCTGGAACGAGGTTGCATTGCGGTCATGGAGCCCTCCGTCCCTCACATAGTCTTCGATGTCTTGCCAGATAATTCGCCAAGAAACAAGATCGACGACAAGATGATGAGCACTAAAGGATATCAGTTGCTGACCACATTCTAAATTAAAGAGATGTACTGCAAAAACAGGTCCATTGATAATGTCGATCTGGTTCTGGCTCTGTTGAGCCAAAGAGAAGACCTCAGCTCGCGATGCTACGTTGTGAACAACGTAGCTGAATGACGAGTCATCATACGCATATATGTTTTGCGTCCAGCTTTCACTTCTTTTCTTTTCGAATCGAGCTCGAAGCATTCCATGTCGCCTGATAACGGCCTTCAACGCTTCATGCATTGTGTTTGCTGCCACTTCCTTGTTGAGTTCAAGGATAAAGCCTTGGTTGAAGTGATTGAGCCCTTCTGGAAACAATTCAAAGAATTTTCTTTGAATTGGAGATAAATCGAAACTTCCAGATGTCGAGCCGGCGTCTTGATTCTGTGACTCGGTCTCCATCTGTTGATCAGTCCGCGACGCCGCACTTATACAACGCCGAGCCACATTCTGGATCGTCTCAGCTTGTAGCATATCGCGAACTTTGATGAGTACTCCTCTTTTTCGGCATTGGGAAACAATTTGCATAGCCGTGATAGAGTCACCTCCCAATCGGGTGAATGCTGTGGTGGTGCCAAGCTCCTCTTGCGGCAGATTGAGCACATTTGCCCAAATTTCCTGCAGCGTCTTTTCCATCTGACCAACGGGTAAAACAACTTGATTCGTCTCTTCATCAGAGCTTAAATTATACAATTGCCAGCTCGATGAAGCTCTCTCGCGCAGAAGTGCGCGGTTCGTCTTGCCGTTGATAGTCAGTGGCATATCTGAAAGGGGGATAAACGCGGCCGGAACCATGTATGAGGGCAGAGTTTGCTTCAAGTGGTTGAACAGGGCATTTGAATACTTCTTGATGATATTGAGACTCTGATCTTTGTTTTTTGTGTTGCCTCCATGTGCTTCGATGAACGCAACAAGAATTGAGGCATCGTTGTGTCGGATTGTTTCAACGACAGCTTGCAGGTGAGTCTCGCCATCACATGCGGCGCTCTGCTTCTCCAGATACAGTTGGATGTGTCGTTCGATTTCCTGAAGCTCAACTCGTTGCCCACGTATCTTCACCTGATTATCTTTTCGACCGATGAAAACAAGCGTGCCATCCTCTTCGTACTTAACCAGGTCACCCGTGCGGTAAACAACGCCTTTTCGACCGGGGTGAGTCCCATCGCCTCTCATAAGCCACTCGGGATCTTTAATAAACGATTCCGCCGTCTTGGTCGGATCATTCAGATACCCTTGGCCAACTATTGGCCCCTCGAGACAGAGCTCCCCGACAGCCCCAATCGGCTGTAAGGACTGCTCCTCATTTAGACTGACTACCCAAGTACACGCTCCGAGACCCTTTCCGATTGCTATTTGGCGCTTCATCAACATGTCAAAGCACGTTGCCATCGGGGTGCACTCTGCAGGCCCATAACCGATCTTGATTTGCAGCTCGCCTTCGGCGCGAAGCGGAGCGATGTCGCTTGCTAAGACGGCTTCCCCAAGGAGAACTAAAGTCTTCAAGTTTTGGAGTGCCCGATGTCCAAGATGGCGTACAACAGATGGGGTTAAGAACACGATAGTAATCGCATATTTATCGAAGCAATTAGCGAGATCGTTGAATTTCTCATCGTCGGAGGGAACACATAAGCAACCGCCAGTCGCCATAGTATGTAATAAGTTGAACCACGCCACGTCAAAAGCGTATGACGCGAAGTCTAGCACCCGCGATGAGGAATCAAAGCCAGCGTCTTTCCATTGGTGTGATACAGCACTGCTGTAGTTTTGGTGACTAACTGTCACGCCTTTCGGCTTGCCCGTAGTGCCTGAGGTGAATACAACATATAGTGCTCCAGTTGGTTCGATGCGTGGCCAATGTTGTGGTGGCTGTGGTCCGCAGTTCTCAAAAAATACCCCGTCGACTATCACAAGCTCACTGGCGGATATTGTGCCCACCAAATTTTCATTATTAGCCGAGGAAAGAATAATTTTCGGTTGTAATCCGTCCAGGATGGTTCGCAGATGCGATTGAGGCTGATGAGGGTCCAGGCATGCTCCAGCAGCTCCAGCTTTTATGGCTGCAAGCATGGAGATCGACATCCATTTGCATTTCTCGAAGAAAAGAGGGATAATGTGCCCCGGCTGCACTCCCTTATTCAATAACACATTGGCCAGTTGCGTGGAAAGCATGTCGACCTCGCTGTAAGTAAAATCTCCATCCCAGGAATGAATTGCCAAGGCCTGCGGCCGGAGCCGCACCTGTTCCTCGAACAAATCGGTTACTGGCACGTTAAGCGTAGTTGGAACTTCATAATTCCAGCGCCAAATACGCTGCAAATCTTGGTCATCAGCCACTGCCAAAGAACAGACTCGTTGTTCCGCTGGGGCTCGGAGCAGTCGTCGCAAAATGTTTGCAAAGCGCGTTCCAAATTTTTGACTCTCTGGCAGCGTGAAAATATCCTGATCGAAGGTAATGGAGAGAACTATGGTGTGCTGCTGAATATTGTATCGTGCAACAATCGGGTAGTTTTGGGGCTTGGCGTTACGTTCGATCAATCCTAATGGCCTCTTACTATCTTCGTTCAGGAGGAGAAGATACTGGAAATTGCAGGCAATGGCAGTGTGCTCAGAAAACTGACGGAATTTGTGCACTCCAGTACGTCGAAGGGTTTCATTGCACACTTTGTCTCGTTCAACGGCCTGCATTAGCTCCAGAACACTCCCATTCCCATCCACCAGTACCCGAGAGGGCACAGCGGAGCTCGCGATCAACTCGCTGGATCCCACGTCGAAAGCTACACCAAAGCATGCTTGGTCTGAATTGGAGCGCTGCGCTAGCAAAATGGTCCAAGCTGTAGTTATGATAGTATCGGCATGGCTTTGGGTCATTTCAAGACCTTCCACGGTCCAGTGCAGCTCCTTTGGTTTAGGAACATGCGGTTGGCAATCATCTTCTTCAATAGGGGAGCAGCCTTCAAAATGGCTGCGCAAAGTTCCGAGTACCTCTTCCTTAGTCTGGCCGGCAACATAATTAAAGAAACGCTCAGGCACTTCGCTCGTGAGTTCTGGCGTAAGACCCCAGCTTCCGTCCATGATTTCTTGCAGTCTAGGCTCGAGAGAGCAGATGAAATTAGCCGCTTGGGTGAACCTTTCGCTAACTTCAGCCGCAGCTTGAAAGCCCAGAGAAGAATTTTTGTAATACAGCGTGACACGCACGGTATCTGGTTCTAGATAACCCCCAAGAACGAGGTCGAACTACATTGAATCAGTGACCATATTTAGCTGAGGCACCAATATGAAACTCACCTCATTCAGAGTGACTGAGACGTGTTTCTCGAATACGAATTCGTCACTTTCGGATGGCTCGGTTGCGCCTGGGCGAAGCAGGTTCACGGCAGTGTTGAACAGCTGATCCGAGATACCAAGTTTATGGCGTACTTCTGCCAGCTGTGTTTGTTGATGCCGTCGGTGCTCTTTTAACGTTGGTCCCATGGATCGAATAAGATCTCCGAGAGGCTGTCGCAGATCGACACGATTAACCACAAGGTTTGCTAGAGGACCGCAGATGCGGTCAATTCCTTCCACTGGCACGTCTCTACCAGAAGCCATGTACCCAAAGGTGACTTCATCCAAGTCTGTGTAATAGCATAACACCAAGGACCATGCTAGATGAATAAAAACTGATCGAGTTATATTGTGTCGCTTACAGAAGCTAGTAGCATCGGTAAAGGCATGTTGAGGTAGCGACATGGCTTGGGGTGGATCCGTCAGTTCGCTGGCGCCTCTTGACTGGAGCAACACCGGGAATTTGCAGACTCGCATTCCTCGCAGATATTCTGTCCAGAATCCGACTGTGTCAACTTTTGGCGTCGCTTCGATATGCTCAATGACGGAACGAAATGAGTTCGGTTTCGGAGTCGTGCTACCTGCGTATAAATCCAGAACATCTCTCAGGAGAACAAAGAGAGAATAACCATCGTATATGGTATGGCACACATCGAAACGACACGCAATATTTCCCGACGTGGAACGGCATATGGTGACGGCAACTTTGGGTTGATTGGCTCTGAACACCGGCCTGGCAGCATGTTCTAAAACGATAGCTGGGCACTCTTGAGAGTCGCAGTCGACAATAGAGACAAGAACTGGTGCATTCCGAAGAACAAGCTGCAAGAAGCCATTCTGTTTTGGATGATGAGCAACTATGGTGGAAAATATGCCATGCCTACTAGTTGCCCTCTTCCATGCGTCGCTCAGTCGTGTTGCTGACACGTTTTGCCCGTGGTCTTTCGGAACACAGCGCCAGATCCAATAGACGGCATATGATGAAGAAGAGTTCAGAAATATACCCTCTTGAAGTGGTGAGCAGGGGTACGCATCTGCAATATCCTCAACTCCAAGTCCCATGCGAGAGAGCTGCTGGCAAAACTCATGGTCACCAAGAATAGGAGAGAGATGGATGGGGTATCTTGCGCCTGGGGATCCAACCGCTTCTGCAAGATCAGCGACTACATTTCTGGGTGCCATATCGACAGCTAGAAACAAAATATAGCTTGTTGATAAAAGTGGAGACGTCGAAGATGTAGTGGTTTAGATACGCAAGAACAATATCAGAGGTTGAGTTCGGATATAGATGGCCTTTATAAGAACGGTAGGTACGAATCACTCCTCAGTGTGGAGTGTGCCACCCATGTCTCACACGTCAGCGCACTTGATCGGGTCGCGAATCAACTACCCGTCTTTCCGTGGATCGGCAATAATTGTTGGCAACTTCAGTGTTGCCAGCTCGGCAATGTTGCGAGTCGCTAAGACATTCACCATGCGAGGGCTAGCTGGCCCCCGGTTGGTGGCCCCCGGGCGGTACACTAATAATAAACACGCGGCCGGGTCGTCCCGCACCTCGCGCTCGGCGACCAAACCAAGCCTTCATACATATGAGATGAGAGCGGTTCCAAGGAAGGAACGAAGATGTGGTCAACCGTATCGAGCAACTGGAAGAAAGTTAAGTAGAGAATACCGTCATGGTCTAGTTGTTTCTTGTGTACAAACTGGTGGTTGGCCGCTGTCTCACGAACTGGAGCAGAAGTACATGGCCTATGGCGGACCGTCAGTCTGCGGTGTGGGCCTGTATGCAGTGTGCATTCTGCAGCAGAGATTCCGAACACTTACGTCCATTACACACAACACACACTAGTTGACTTAGTCGGCTTGTCACAGAGAGCTGCCTTCCATGTAGATTATTCATTAGACTGGCGTATTGTGTACAGTATAATCTTGCACCCGAATATTGTAATAGTATTCGTATTGAGGCGTGGAGTGTGCCAGCTTGGACACAACTTGAAAGTAAATACGCGGGGACTGGGTTTGCTCAAGCAGGCAGACCAGCAGTTCCTCGTGGATCTCCCTTGCACATGAGAGAGTTGCAGGTGGCGTGATAGCGAGGATTCTCGGAGCCCGAAAATTTTGCACGGAAGGTAGGGTTCTGTAATGTCTTATGTATGCTCCGCTATCATCCTTCAACTAATGCAAATGTAACCTTTGCCTCTGGCTGAAAGGTCTTGATCGAGACAAGCTTCATGCAGCCGCGCAGTGTATGCCAGCTGAGGTCCACTCGGCAGTGCCAACAAGGGCCTGTTAGCGCCTCACGGAGCAATATTCCCGACCATTAGCGCAGGCTTTGGCGGATCGCCCTCCCAAGGGCTGGTGAGCTGTGTACCTACTTCTCACCATGATCAGGGAAGTTTTAAGCGGTAAGCTAGAGTGGCTGTTTTAACTTTCGCTGGCATAATTAATTCGCCAATCTGCTTATCGGCAATTGATGGTCATTTGGCGATGCTGGTTTTCCGATAATTATCTCAGGACAGAAACCTGCAGCTTGCACTGCAGTTTAGAGCAGGTGAGTCGCTAGTTGCGACAGGGAAAAAAAACACACTCAAGAATGGGAGGTAAACCTTCAATAACTGATCTTGTAACCTGACGCGTACCAGCGAGAACTTCGTCCATAGCTGCGAGTCTAGCGCTCCGTTGGACGATGGAACTTTCGCATGTCGCCGCCACCCTCCACCCGTCACCTGATCACTACTTTGAAAGCAACCACTGGAGTCTGGCCTCGAATGAGAAGACTGGGTCACGCCGGATAGACTAGGACGTCAGCTCCCTGGCTACTACGCACCGGATGACTTCAGACCAATAGAAGATAAACTCGGAGTTGGTATTCACAGAAAGGGACCATCTTGGAAACCAATTATCCAGTCTCTCTTCAGACGGCCCACCAGCACGCCTGAAGCTCGATACAGCGCCAAGTAGAAGTCGAGGATGCTACACTCTGCGGGTGACATGGAGTTTCAAAATTCGCAGCAGCGTTTTGGACTGATTTAAACCCTCTAGCAACACCTAGTCTAATAGAATACGAAGATCGAAAAAGCTGTGTTACAAGCCGAAGAGGGCCAGGGGTATGCGTCGTCGCTTCTGTCGGCAGTAGTGCAAGCCTAGGTGACGGTCGAAGGTCTAATACGAGCCAAACGACAACATTTCACTTTCTTAATGGTGAAATAAGTCATTCAATCTGAAAAGCTAACACTAGTTTCTCTCCACTCCGATGTGATACTTCATACAAACGATCCTCAACCACACAGCACAAATGGCTGATAATACAGTAACATCTTTTCACCATATGAATACATGTTAAAGAAGCATCATAATAAAACTCATCTCTTATTTCGAGATGATATATAAATACCTGTGGAAAAGCAATGGCTTCAAAGGCGTCACTTTGATTTGATTTGATTTGATTTGACTATTACGTCCGTCAGCGCCCTAGTGTAGGCTTTTGGACGTGCTATCGAGCCTTCTACGGATAAATGTACAGTGGTACTCGCTAAGTGGGCCCCAACCAGGCGCGTCGCGCCAAAGTTCTCACTAGATGCCCCTGAAATACTCTTCCTGTCAGCATCCTCTAACTGGTAGTAGTTTCGCGCCTAATGGCATATGTCTGTTTTAATTGATACCTGTCAGCGGGATCACGATGATGCTGGCGTTGTGCGCCCGCGGCTGCCACCGCGAGCGCGTCGTGCCAGCAACTTTTATCTCCTGGTCTTTCTACGGGAACCAGCGGGAGCCCTGCTGTTAGTGGTGTGTGTTGCTGAAAATAAAGGAAATAAATGTGATTTTATAAGTAGTATTAACTACTTGGGCTGGATACTATATAGAGCGCGCTAGGCTTATATACCTATGTGGTATTATATGTGTTTGTTGATCTTTGAATAGTAGAAGTTAGTGATGTGTATATATACCTTATAGGATCTATTGAGGGATTTCCCTATCGCCGTCTCTGGGTTGGGGGTCAGTTATACCCGGAGATGGCCAGGGATCTTCCTACAGTAAAAAAGATAGGTAGGCGACTTCTGGCGCCCGTAAGGGCATTCTAGTGTCGCCTATCCTAGGTGGAATCTCTTATGGTATTTTATAAAGTCTCTATGTTGTGATCGTGCTGTTAGTAGATAGTTGAGTAGGTGGTGGGGGAAATTAAGTTTAGGGAGTTTCTTTAGCTCGGCTATAAGCCTGAAATTTAGGTACTTTATTCTCTTAACTGATGCTTACTAGGCCTGGTAATTAACTATTATCTATATCTTTATTTATCTCTTTCTATATAAGATAGATAGTAGATATTTATCTATAAGGAGTGTAGTGTTATATTTTGTAAGTTAGTCTATAAACTTATTGTTAAAGATACTAGTGTGCTTAGGTGACTATTTAACTGAGATTAGGTATAGGTATTTATCCTTGATCTTCTAGAATTCTTGGAAGTAAGCCTATGAAGAATCCGCCGCTATCGCCTTGATGTAGTTAATTATGGACGTGTTGTTTATATAGACTATGATCGGCTTGAAGTGGCTATTTTATTGTAAGGCCGCTTTTAGTCCTGTGAGCGCGTTGTGTATTTCGGCGTTAAATACTTCTTGACGTCCTAGCTGTCCGGAACCCTAATCTAGAAGTTGTCTATAGTGGAATATAGTGAAGTTATATCTTGCCGTGTCCTTATCTATTTTAGAGCTGTCACTAAAGATTATATAGCCCGTGGGTTGACCGGTGAGCCACTGCTTGAATTCTGTTATAGCCTTTTCTTTGGTGAGCCTCTCTATAGGCCCTTCTACTTATATGTTGTTAGAAAACCTCTGTGGGATGAGTCTTAGTCGTTTAATCTTGGGAGTGTGGGATGTAGTCTGTAGGAGCCTTAAGTGCCTAAGTGCTATTTATTCTGCGATAAGTGGTTTCTTATTGAGCTTAATTTCTCTCTGTGACTGCCGCAGCCGTTTGTTGATTAGGTGTGCTTTGTCCAGTGTAGTATAGTGGACTGTGATGTATTCCTAGATATATTGGAGGAGGATGCTCACTGGTGGGATACTGGCTTTTTTTTAGAGAAATTTTAGTAGAGTTATCTTCTATATAAATAGGATTATCTTATATGTGAGGTTTAGTATATGCTATATCTTGCCTAGGTTTATTTTTAAGATATTATTTCTTTTGAGGTGTGAGCTACCTATATCTAATCTAGGTAATTATGTATCTAATCCATGGAATAGGGTTAGTATAGCCACGGCCTATACTATATAACGGGCGGTAGTTGCTGCTATGCCTCGTACGGTATTATTTATGGCTTGGAGGTGATTGATCACTCTGTGAGCCTTCTATGTTTACTTATTGACGTGGTGGTTAAAGGTGAGTTTCTTATTGAGCTAGATACTGAGTTATCATATAGATGTGGATGCCTATATCTCCTTATCGCCGTGGTAGATGATAGGGGATAGGCTATGATCTGCCTTGTGTCTAGAAAAGTACATGATTTCTATCTTTTCTAGGTTAAAGTGGATCGCCTCGCCTCTTCCCTAGGATTCCATGGCCGTGATTACCTTATTTGCTTGCCTCGCTGTGTCCTCTAGTGAGTCGTTGATAAAGAGTATTGCTGTGTTGTCTGTGTATCTGTATCTCTAGGAGGCTCCCGAGAGGAAGTAGATTGCGGCTGTGATTAGGATATATAGTATTAGGGAGATCGGAGAGCCCTAAGGCAGGCCGTATCGCAGTTTCGCGCTTAGTGTGGTGGTGTCTTAGAAACGCACGCTAGCTAACCTATTAAGTAGGAAGCTGGCTATCCAATGAATCAAGAAATCCGGCCATCCCTGTTATCGTAGGTAGAGGATTATATAGTTGTGTAGGATTATGTTAAATGCACCTATAATGTCTTCTGTGACTAGTGTCGCTACCTTGCTAGCGGCGAGTGCCTTTTTGATGTTATAGATTAAGGAAGCCATGATATCTATGGCGGACCGCTTTAGTAGCGCTCTAGCTTAGTTTGGATAGAGGATGTTATATTTGATAATAGTGTACGCTATTCTTCTTGCAATTATCTATTTTAATCCTTTACTTAGGTAGGATAAAAGTAATATTAAGCGCTATAAGGATATATTACTAAGGTTTTTCTTATTTAACTTTGGGATTATGATAACCTCCGCCGTCTTGAAGACGCTGGGATAGTGACTGAGCTATAGGCAGGCATTATACAGTGTCGTGACTAGTCGGGTGATGTGTAGCCAGGCTACCTATAGTATCCTGGTTGTAATCCCGTCTGAGCTAGGTGTTATGTGTTATAAACGCTGTATAAGGGACGCTACTGCGTGACCGCGGGGCTGAGCCGACCCCGTGGGTAAGGCCCAGCGCGACCCAATTAAGACGCGGGGTCACGTGATGGCTCATTAGATCATTTAGATGATCTAACTACAAAGGATTATTGGGATAGTTAGATGAGCCAAATAATCCTAGAGAACAATAAAGAGATAGACAGGTACTTAAGGATAAAGTAGTTCTATAGTATAGGATAGTCTAGATCTCTATTAATTAATCTAAATAATAGTTCTACTATTAAGAGTTTTACTCTTAATGGACTTATAAGCCTACAATACTACTTTATATACTACCCTATAGCCTTAACCTAACTTACTTCCTAAGAAGTAGACTCTTCTGTGACTTAGAAATAAGCCACCGTTATATTTTAATTAATCTTATTTAGTAGGTTACCTTAAAACCTTGAGTAGTATTTATCTTTTATGATGTCTACTGTTAGTAAGAAAAACACCAACCCTACCGGGACCCCTACCTAGCAGCCTGTCAAGGCACCTACTATAGACCCAACGGAGGAAACCACTATAGAGGAGCTAGACGAAGAAATTATAAACCTTCAGAATAAAGTGGCGTACCTTTATAAGTAGTTAGGAGAACTATAGGCTAAAGAGAAGAGGGTCCACAGGACGCCTAAGTTCCCTAAACCCGACGCATTCGATAAGATAAAGGGGAACGTCCACACTTTCCTCACTTAGGCTAAAGCCTACTTAAAGGTTAATAAGTCTATCACCAAGGAGTCGACTAAGATCCTCTATATTAGAAACCTTCTTACTAGTAAAGTAATAGAATAGTAGGAGCTAATACTTAGGGATTACCTTGATAATAAAAAACCAGATAATAAAACTACTAGGATCTTTAAAAACTATAGAAATTTTAAAGAGGTCCTATAGACGGCTTTTAGAGACCCTGATAAGGTCTAGACTATAACATATAAACTAAAGGCCCTTAAGTAGACCGGTTCTACATAGCACCTAATCCGGGAATTCCAACACATCTTGTCTTACCTTAACTAAGATAATAATAGTACTATAGAAATACTATATAATACCTTATATAAAGACATAAAAAATAAAATCATAAAGGAGGATTAACCTAATACCTTTAATAAATTCACTAATAGAGTCATTAAAGTCAATAACTGACTATATACTAGGTGACTTAAATATAGAGGGCATAATAATTTTAAAGCCCCTATATAATAATAACAGCCCAACTCAAATAAACAACAAAACGGATCCACGGCTTACAGGACTTACCTAGGACCAATAAAACTTAACGCAATAAATAGGAGAACCTTCAAGTATTATAACTACAGGAAACCAGGACACCTAGTAAACAAATATAAAGCACCTAAGAAGAACACCTAAAAACCTATAAATAAAGGACAAAATATTAATATAGCTAACTATAAGAAACTGCCTATTTAAAACCTCAGTATAGCAAATAGCAAGGAGTACTTCTTAGACATAGATTAATACTAAGTATAGGCGCACTATAACTTAGCAACCGGCGAAGAATACTATAATATTCACTCCATCAATAACACTAACTTAGAGGGCGAAGACTAGGAACACGCCACCTAACCTCCGGTACCTAATACCGACACACCTTAGGTATAGCTCAACCTCACCAACATATACGACGTTATCCCCATGACCCCGGGAGAAAGAAATAAGGATTGGGAATCTAGGACCTAACTAGAACCCAAGAGCCTTACCAAAGAATTCAAGGACCACTACAGTCCGATAGGACGACGATTTTACGATAAAGGAGAACTCATACGGGCTACAATCGCTAGAATAAACATCACCGACCCACTTATACTCCTCTTAAGCCTAGAAGAAAGGCAGGAACCACTATATATCAGTGAAGACCACCTAGAAATAGAACTTATACACTAAAACCATATTATAATCTTATAGGCCTTATGCCCCTTTAATTACTATATATAACACCTCTAGAAGAAGCTAGACTATCACTAGCTTCCTAGTTATAACCTATATAATAACCCACTTAAAGAAACTAATCTTAGGTACTAAAGAATTAATACTTAATCTAATAAATTTATTATAATAAAGCGAAATAATAAATTATACTATATTAAGGATAATAACCCCTATACTATCTAAGCCACGACCTCATAATATAAAGAGGACGGAAATAATATAGTAGTAAGGCGCTCACCTAGCCTAAGCCCAATTAATATAAATAGTAGATAAACTAACTATCATTAAAGCTCTAATAAAACTAAAAAGGAGAGAGCCTAAACTCTCTTTAATACCTTAAGGGAACTTAACTAGTCAAGAAATAATAACTATTATTACTAGTAAAACTGACTCTTTAATAGGGATCTAATCGGTCTTTATATACTATAAATATTAGTAGCACTAAACACCTTATTATCGATATTCTTATTAATAAAATAAAAGTTAAGGTAATAATAGATAGTAGAGTATAAGGAAACTTTATCTTACTAGATCTTATTAATAGATTATAATTACCTTAATATAAGAAAAATAAACCCTACTGACTTATAAATGTGGAAGGAGAAAATATTTAATACGGCAATAGAGTAGTGGATTAAGAAACCGTGTAACTTCCTATCTCCACCTACAGCTGAAATCATTATTTATCTCTTAATATCATGAAGATCTTAACACACGATATTATCTTAGGGTTACCCTAGTTGTGGGCGAGTAATCCTAGAGTCAATTAGAGAATAGGCCACCTCTAATAGGATATACTAGGATGTGACTATAATAGGAAGAGCGGCCTAAAGGAGGCACCTTCACTAAATTATAACCGGCCTTAAGGAATATATATAATCGCCTGAGAGCTAAAAGCTAGTATAACGGAGATTCCCGAGGAATACTTAAAGTATAGCAAGCTGTTTAGTAGAGAGCTAGAAATAGGACTACTGGAATATTCGCGCTAGGACTATAAGATTAAACTCTAGCCTAGTAAGGAACTAACATTCTAGAAAGTATACTCCTTAAACCTAGAAGAAGATACTACTCTTAAGGAATACTTATAGAAAAGTATACACAAAGGACACATTCGACCATTAGAGTTACTAGTAAGATATTTAATCCTATTTATAAGAAAATAAAATAGGAAATTATAAATCTACATTGACTATTAACAACTAAATGAGATTATAATTAAAGATTACTACCTACTACTACTTATTGTAGATCTATAAGATAAGATTGGTAAGATAAAATAATTTACTACTCTAGACCTTAAAGGTACTTATAACTTAATATATATTAAACCTAGAGAAGAATATAAAACTGCCTTCTAAACTATATAAGGACACTATAAATACCTAATTATACCCTTTAGGCTAACTAATACTCTAGTAATATTCTAAAGAATAATCAACTTCATTTTATAAAAGCAGATAGGATAAATTTATATAGTATACTTAGATAATATCCTTATCTATTTAGATACCCTAGAGGAATATAAATAATATATCTATAAGATACTCTAAATCCTATAAGATAGTAAGATATTAGTAGAACCTAAGAAATACCAGTTCTATAAATAAAAAGTCAAATTTCTTAAATATAAAATTACCCTAGGATAAGTCTAGATAAGCCTATTAAAAGTAACGGATATTAAGGATTAGCCTATACTAACTACTATTAAAGAAGTTAGAGGATTCCTTAGATTCATAAACTTCTATTAAAGGTTTATATATAACTTTAGTAAAATCATAATACCTCTAATAGGACTTACTAAAAAGGACACTACCTTTAAATAGGATAATAAAGCCAACTAAGTATTTAAAATACTTAAAAATAAAATCCTAGAGGAACTAGTACTGGCCACCACAGACCTCTTAAAACCCTTTAAAGTAGAAACTAATACGTCTGACTTTATACTCGGCAAACAACTAGGGCAATAAGACAATAAAGGACAGTTATACCCTATAGCCTTCTTCTTAAAAAAGCTCCATAGACTAGAAGAATAATATACTATATTAGATAAAGAACTCATAGTAATTATTAAAGTATTTAAAGAATAGAAATACTATCTAATTAGAATAAACTATAAGGTGAAGGTCTATATAAACTATAAGAATCTTACCTCTTTTATAATAATAAAGGACCTAAATAAACAATAGGTTAGATAATATAAAACCCTTATTAATTATAACTTTAAAATCATATATTAGAAAGGATCTAAAAATAGATAAACTAATATACTTAACCGAAGAGAGGATTATAAATCAGAGCAATAAGTAGACAGCAATCCCTTATTCGTGTTAAATAAGGATAGGAACCTTATACTTAACACCTAAGAACTTAGCGCAACCTAGTAGGTAAAACCAGACGAAGAATAGAAACAGTATATTACTATATGAATTAAGAACAACCCATACTTAGATAATTAGGAAATAAATCCATTTATATAAAAAGAAGGTAATAACTTCCTATATAATAATTAGTAGTATATTCCTAATGTACTCTAGGAGAAACTAGTCAAAGAAATATATAAATACCTACTATATAAACACTAAGGTATAGGGAAAACTATTAGTCGATTATAATAATCATACGACTTCCTAACCAGCAGAAAACTGACATAAGAAATCATCAAAAGCTATGACATCTACAACAAAGCCAAGTTAGGATATCACGCACCTTACAGAGAATTATAACCAATACCACCACTAAAACAAGTATAATAAACGGTTACTATAGATTTTATCATCAAACTACCACTATCCAAGGAACCACTATTAGGAGCTATCTACAATAGCATCCTAGTTGTAGTAGATAAGCTCATAAAGTACACCTACTATATACTATATAAGGAATCTAGCGACGCCAAAGAACTCACCTATATGTTCTTTAAAACAGTTATCTCACAACACGGATTACCTATATCACTTATATTAGATCATAATAAGTTATTTATATCTAACTTCTAGAAATACCTTATAGAGACCATAAAGATCAAACAACAACTCTCTACTATATTCCACCTATAGATAGATAGCTAAACCGAGATCTTAAACTAAATTCTTAAATAATATTTATAATACTATATCAACTACTAGTAGGATAACTAGGTAGAATAACTACCACTCACATAATAGGCTTATAATAACTCTAAAATTAAAAGCATTAAAATATTACCATTTAAAGTAAACTATAGGTATAACCCTATTATTAAAACCCATATACCACAGCACATATATACACTAGCAGCTATAACATAAGTAGTAATAATCGTAGAATTATAAAAAGAATTATAATAAGAATAGATATTTTTATAGAACTATATAAAATATTACACGGATAAGAAAAGATTACTAACACTAATTATAGAGAGGGGAGATAAAGTTTACCTCCTATATAAAAATATTAAAATAAAACAACCTAATAATAAGCTCAACTAGAAGAAACTTAGACTATTCCTTATTAAATAAAAACTATTAAAAACTAACTATAAACTATTACTACTAGACGGAATAAGAATCTATTTAATCTTTTATATTTCCTTATTAGAAAAAGCACCTAATAATATCACTATTACTAAAAATATTATTATAGAATCACTAAATAAATATAAAGTCAAATAGATACTTAAAGTATAAGGAAGTTATAAAAATCACTATTATCTTATTAAATAGAAAGAATACCTAAACTCTAAAAACACCTAGGAACCAATTAAAAACCTTAAGAACTATTCAACACTACTTAAGTAGTTTCACTCCTAAGGAAAGTATCCTAATCAAATATATAAGTATTATCTAACAACTTAATACTAAACTCAGCATCTAAGGAATATACTAATATAGGATCTAGATCCTTAGAAGGAGTAGGAAGGACCCCTATAGCCTTCTAAAGCTATTCCACTTCCTCTTATTCCATATATTCTAACTCTTCGACATTATTAATACCACATATAACGGCATATATTATCTTTTCAAACTATAGTTTCTTTTATTTTCATAGGCGGCGCACTTTCGCGCTTACCTGCTCGAGCTCTTCCTCAGTAGCCTCTAACTCGGACTTAGCCTTCTAGTACTATATACCGATACAGCGAAGCTACTACAGAATAAGAGGATTTATATCACAGTAGGACCAATTAAGATAAATATACTTATAATAGTGAGATAAGTTAGTATTAAACGCCTTATAGTTCTAAAGACCTTGGTCCTTATAAAAAGAACATACAGGCATATCCACTAAATTAACAAGTATCAACTTAAGGAGGGCATTTCATTCATCTATCTTATAAGAAGGTTTCTTAAAACAGACAGAAGGTCTAACAATACGGTTAAACAACATAATAACATATAATAATAAAAGGAGGAAAAATACCTAGTACACTTAGCTAACCTACTATAATGGCTTTAAGGATAAGACTAAAAA
Source organism: Lecanicillium saksenae (assembly GCA_027627215.1). Classification (NCBI taxonomy): domain Eukaryota; kingdom Fungi; phylum Ascomycota; class Sordariomycetes; order Hypocreales; family Cordycipitaceae; genus Corniculantispora; species Corniculantispora saksenae. The sequence goes on along the minus strand of JANAKD010000035.1, from coordinate 35,559 downwards.
AAGGAGGGGTATTATATTATAAACACTATATAAGGGACACTACTATGTGACCACAGGGCTAAGCCGACCCCGTAGGCAAGGCCTAGCACAACCCAATTAAGACACAGGATTATATAATAGCTCATTAGATTATTTAGATAATCTAACTATAAAGGATTATTAGGATAGTTAGATAAGCTAAATAATCCTAGAGAACAATAAAGAGATAGATGGGTACTTAAGGATAAAGTAGTTCCATAGTATAAGATAGTCTAGATCTCTATTAATCAATCTAAGTAATAGTTCTACTATTGAGAGTTCTACTCTTAACGGACTTACAAGCCTACGATACTGCTCTATGTGCTACCCTGTAGCCTCAACCTGACTCACTTCCTAAGAAGCAGACTCTTCTATGACTTAGAAATAAGCCACCGTTACATTATGTTCCCGGTGTATAGGATAGCCTTCTCGACCTCTTTAGTCGGGATGATTCTTGCAAATGGTATTTCCTTAGGAGGGCTAATGGCTAGTTGCTATTTATCGGCGATGTTATCTAACGCGTCGCGTTATTCTAGTTTCTCTTTCCATAGTGCTATGGCTTTCTCTATATTAGTAGAGTAGGTTATATTGCCCACTTAGATCGGTGGGGGTTGGATTTGTTGTCTTGGTTTTATCCACTTAGTGAGTTTGTAGACGCCTTCTGATGTAGTTACTTCGTTGATTATATTGCACCAGAATTTCTACCTTGTATGTTGTAGGATGTGGTAGAACTTGACCCTAGCCTGTTGTACTTCCTCTCCTCTTTGGTTGTCATAGATGTGTTATGTGATCTGGAGGTTGTTGTGTGCGTCTTTGCACTCCTGGTTTTACCACGGGCAGCCTCGTGCACAGTGACCGCGGCTTATCCTACTGCATACTCTAGTAGAGTTCTAGAGGATATCTTAGAGCCGTCTAGCTATGTCTTCGATCTGCGTTTTTAAGTCTATGTGGGTAGGTAGTGACTTTATTACCTTGCCTATATAGTCTCTAAAAGCCTTGATCTTGTCTGGTATTATTACTCTGACCTTTCCTATTCTAGTCTAGGCGGGTTCCCGGCTTAGGATCTTGATACTAATAGTGTAGTGGAGAGATCCTGTCGTGAGGTGAACTTCCACCATAGCTGACGCTTCTAGTATATCTAAGAATGTAAGGTTGATTATGCTACTTCTTGTCTTAGGCTTAGTTATAGTTGTTACTTTATTAGGCTTATTTAGTAGTTGTAAATTATGCCTTTCTGTCTACTTGTAGATCTAATTCCTATCCTATGAGGCTAGTTAATCTGACTGCTAAGAGTTATGGTAGGTATTTATATTACTAGCGACTATATAATTCTCTGGCGGGATTTATTCTTCTAGAATCTGAAGTGTGTCTTTGACCTCTGGCCTACTATAGATATTAAGGATTGTAATTCCATTTACTCTAACTTACAGAAGGTCTTAGTGTCTTATTAGTGTGATTTATTCTATTTGGATCCTGTTATTGATTTTAATGTATGTCATTATGTGGGGGTGTGTGTTGTTATTATACTAGGAGTCTACTGGGCTGAAGTATAGGAAGCCTAGATAATACTGTGTTTAGTAGAGCTTCTTCTATTTGTGAAAGGATGTGTTTAGTTCCTATAGGATGACCACATTATAGCCCTCTAGAAATATAAGCTAGAGGGTAGTGTTATGTACTTCTCTTCCTTTATTGACATTTACTTAGAAGATTTTAATTATAACTAGTTGGGGGTATATCCTAGGTCTTTTCTTTATTTCTTGATTGGGTTATTATTTATTGTCTCTTAGGCGACTAATCCTGTCGTTGAACTTCTTATGGTAGGCTGTTTGGTGGAGAGTGATGGGGGGATATTTAAGTTAGAATTATATTACTGACTACTAGATTGCTAGAGGGGTTTATGGTCTCTAAGGGGATGATTTGCTAGGCGGTCTAGGTGTTAATATACCTTTTCTTTAGAGGCATAGATATGTTGATAAGTTCCTTCTTTGGTGCCTTTGTCCTTAAGGCTCTAGGTTGGAAGCTGATTACCTGGTGGTTTACTGACTGTGGGATATTAGTGGTCTGTTTCTTGTGATGTTAGCTCTTGTCTATATCTTCCTGCTTATTTGTATTATTATTATCTTTGTCCCTACTATTATTTTTATTATCTTTATTGTTGTTGTTATTGGTTTCTTTGACCTTATTATCTTTGTCCTCCTTGGTGTTGTCTATTTCCTTGGTTGTATGTCCTTTATCTGCCTACTCTTGATTATTTAGTATGTCTTCCACCACTTCTGTATCTATATCCTCTTCTATAGCCCCTTTGTTACTATATGGCAGCTCCTCCTCGATATTTTCTATGTCTTCATCCCCTTATACCACACAGGGGTGGTTGTCTAGTGTTGGGGCCGTTATGTCATTTATCCCTGTGTCTACTATCTTAGTGTCTATTATCTTAGTGTTGGCTATCTTGGTGTTAACTTTGTCTGTGTTGTCGTTTGCTGTACCCTCGTTGTTTTCCGCTGCTATCTTATTCCTAGGCTTAGTTGTACTCTTAATGTTCTGTTAACTGTACTCCTTTGCTCCGAGTTTTCTGGCGTGGATTTTCTGTGACTTGGAGAGTTTATGGTATATATCCCTGACTTTCTTTAGATGTGTATAGTACTATTCATAGTTGGCGTGGTGGGGGTCGAGGTAATTGGTATATCTTGGTGCTGTCTAGTAATTTTCTATGTCGTGCTTATTATTACTAATGCTATAGGTTTTATATGTCTTAGTTATTATATACTATACTGGCGGGTGGAATTACCAGTAGTTCTAATATTATACCAGTTGTTTAGGTTTTGTTATAAGGAATGAGTATATTCCTAGGCTAAAGAGTTTAAATTTATCTTAGATAGGCTTTTTAAAGGAGATAATTAGAGTTGTCTTTATTTAGTTAATACTAGGTTTACTTAATTGACGCTATTATATAGGAACCTGGCCTGTCTAGGCTATAATTTTGTTGCTGATAGTTGTGCTAAAGTTAAGGATAGTATTATTATATAATTGTAGTTTATTTGGGAAGTCTTTAATTAGGTATGTGAATTATATTACTTGCTTCTCTGTTATGATAAGGTCTATATTAGGTCCCTATTGCCTTTATGACTCTAATATCTTTTCTTAGATTTCCTGGTTGTGTATTATGACTGACTAATTTGTGGGTATCCTGGTGATATTTTAGATGTCCTGGGTGTTGAGCTTGAGCTTCTTGAAAATAGTAGATTGGATTTAATAGGGCTCCTTCTTAAAGAATTTAGATCCCTCCTTGAGGTGGAGTAGAATGCGTTGGTCTATATAGTTATTGGTGGTAATGGGCTGTTGATGTATAGGGGTGATATATATATCCTTGGGGGCTTGGTGTGCCGCTTCCTTAGTAATATTGGTGAAGTTTATTAATTTCTAGTAGGGTATCTATTTGTTAGTTGGCGGCTTAGCCACTGGTTTCTGTCTAACTGGTAGTTTTATCTGTAGAAGATTGTTGCTATAGCCTATAGTGTCCTTAGTATAGAGGAACTGGTTCTAGTGGTGTAGTAGGGACCTTGTAAAGTCGTTGGCGATGGTGTGGGTGTAGCTATGGTTAAATTTTCTTGCGCAGCTAGTGATGGACTCCGTGAAAGTGTGTAGTATATTGGCTTGGGTTACTATGTACTCCTTTTCCTTTATAATAATTTTCCGCGTCTTGGTTTCTAGGTTGATGGTATTGAGTGTTTTGGTAGTTTTGTCTGCCTTGTTGGCGAGGATTTTGTAGTAATTGGCGTTTAGGTTTGATTGGTTTGCCATGTGATGTCGGTGTGTATTTCTGACTAAGCTTGTTGAGCGCCGCACTGGGCTGCTGCTGGGCATAAAGGGGCGGGTTGTTACCGGGGTGGCRCCTCTCATGAGCTCTTGCTGAGCATCGTGATGGAAGCCGTCCGGGAACTGTCGGCGGCCCCTCGCGCCGCTCGTAGGTGTGGACGATTGGTTAATCGCCATTGCCTACGGCTGCGCAAGAGCGCCAACGGTACGCTGGGTGCTATTATCTACTGGTCGTACGTCTGCGTGGCCGAAAATACTGTCTACAAAGGTGGGTACCAGTGTAGATGTAAGTGGAAGGTTTTCTCAGAGCCGACGGCGTGCTTCTGGTGCCAAAGGTCCAGGGTAGGTCTAAGACGAGGCGGCGCTAATATCAAGAGTCATGTCCACCAGTAGCCGAACTATATAAGCAGGTCGGAATGCAGAAGTTGGTAAATTCCTACTTCAGGCCGTATTGCGAGCGATGCTGCGTCGCAGGCTGTACAATAGCTAGCAGTACACGATATTTCTGGTGCTACCTCCAAATAGCACGGTGCAATGGGTGAGCTCATCCGCCACAGACATTCGAGTTATCATTTATTAACAATTCATTATAACGGTCTTCTTGCGCTTACAAGACGATGCATCGATCGCAGCCCATATCTAGCGGAACTCTGCCGACACCTTGACCGGAGTTTTGATTAAAGACTTGGAGGTTCGGCATGCGAACGCGATGCGCGGATTTTGGCGCCTGAGCGAATTTGGTGAGTAGCAACCCGCCTAGTGCGAGCGTCGAGCAGCTCTCACGTCCTGACACAGAGAAAAAGAGGTCCTTCCACAAAGCAGCTTCGGCAGTTTGGAAAATAAGTATGTACAAATCGCGCATTTTCACAAACTCTACTGGGGATTATGTTTGATTGTAGACTATACCGGAGTACTTTACTAGAGCAATTGCGGATACTGATACTGCCTGAAGAGATCTTCTGCCTAGTAGGCTTATTTTAATATAATAGCAATAGAGCGTACTAATAACTTTATAGCGGTTGAAATATAAATTACTCCCGCCGAAGTACAGCTTTATTCTGCCAAAAATATAGTGTATAATGCCGAGTTCGAACCCTACAGAGGAAAGTACCACTTTAGATTTTAACCCAAACGTCAAACAAACCGCTGATACGTATGCCAGGCTATCTGTGACTAACAAAATACACTATGTCGTAAGTAAAGCACTCTCGAAGCGATCAATTACTTACCTACTACACATCTAGAATCTGATACGACAGTACATAAAGCCGGAGACATATCCAGAGTTGCTGACCGACAAGCGGCTTCCTGTGTACATTGGTATGCCACTAATGACGTAAAAGTACTATGTACAGCTAACATGAGGAAGACCACTGCCTGGATAGACTACAAGAGAGCGTCATGTATTCTGAGGACTTGATAGTAGAGCCTGTACTATATGACGAAAACACGGGGGTTGAGATGCCAGAGTGGCCAAGTCAGCACACATGCCGTAATTTTGAAGAGATTAGAGACTGGACGTTCAGTCACGATGCCATTTTGCCAGCAGAAAGTCAAAAATGCTGAGCGATTGAAAAGACTTGGTTACTAGCGTACCCTCTGATGTAGCAACGCACAATATTCCAGGTTCATCGACGATAAGGCTGCATACTGAATGGATTATATTCTTGACAGAATATATACGCAAAGAAACGCCTATTAGTTCAACATATATGAAAAGCAACTATTTTATTCATGTTCATAGATCTTGCAAATTGCTGGCGATAATCTGGTAATAGTGCATTGGGAGACATGTAACGGCTCCAGGTAAGAATGTGGTGCATCACTAATAGTCAAAACGCCAGGTTTATTACGTCATGCTATTAAATACTTATTAGCCATAAATCTTAGTACCGCGCTTGCTTGATTTTACGTCACCAGGTGCATTAAGTAATCACAAAGCGGTCACGTCATACGATGACCTAAACTGGGAATGAGTAAGCACGAAACCACCTTCTTAGTAGTGGAATGCGGTCCAAGATAATGTATTAGTTATGGCAATCACTGTATCGGCTCTGAAGATGACGCAGCTCTGATTCTTGAGCCAGTTATATACTACATGATCATGCACCCAAAAACAAGACCGCAATAGTTCAAACAAAACAAAGCTCTTCATAATTGAGATAGTACAAACTACACCCAAACTTTGAAATTATGCACGCCAATCAGTTCATCTATGTTCTGGCCTCGGCTTCCTTGTGTCTCGCCGGAGTGCCCTCACTGCTGGATCGTGCGAAGTTAGAAGCCCAGATTGGTCAGTTCAGGCGAAGCAACGCACGTAAGTCTTTCACTTCACATTAAAAAATGCATTCAGCTAACGGCAAAGCTCCTAATTCACCCCAACCTCACCCATACTATGATATCGTTGAGAGGGATGTTGAGACACGCGATATCGAGACAGAATAGCGTTCTTATCGCGCAGAAGGAGAATTTCTTTGAATAGAGAAACATTGAAGACCGTTGAGCGACGTCTTCGTAGGTACCAACTTGCCACCCGAGTCATTAAACAGTACTAATCGACGGCGCAGTGGGTCAGGTCCAGGGATACTAAACGTGCTACGATATCGTCGATACCGGTCGATGTTCTGCCCGATGAGGTTAAAATCCTTGTGTAGCTCTAGGGGTGTGTAATCTTATTTCGCCAACCGTGATAATGCTAACCGCTTGGTAGGACCGAGCTTTTCTATGTAGTGCAGTATTATATAAGTCAATTTTGTAGCTACCGCTACCGTTTGCATTGAGAAAAAAATCTTCTCAAATGAGGATGGGAAAGCTTATGCGGGGTTACAAAGTTGCAAACTAGAGAGTTTTTCGTTCCACTTAGAGAAAAATTTATGGAAGTTCTCTCCCACCCTTATGATCTATTGTTTTGGAACATGAGCGTCCTCAGGGTAAAAGAAACTCGAAGTTGATCTACGGTCGGGTTGAATCTGCTAGTTGCAGGAAACGCATCCCCGGCTGGAGTGTTGCTACAAAACATGTAGCTTCCGTGAAGCATCTCCATGTGACAGCAATAGAATTCATAGTATTTCTATCCATACAGAGGATTGAAGCTGTGATACAGTTGAATATTTGTTTCCAATCACGCGAAAAGCATCAACTGTCAAATAATTAAGTATCGATATAGGCGAAGACTGCTGCAAGAGATGGGCTCGATGATATAATTAGTAGCAAGCTGTGCAGTCCCAAGGCTTAGCGGTAGCAGTAGTAATTGACTGTAGAGAAACCCTTTCTTAAGCCCGATTACGCCTGAGCAAAAACAGCCACCTCCCACCCTGGAGCCTCCATGGCCATGCTGGCGACGAGAGCACGACCCGAACATGCCACACCGGCGATACAATATAGTGCCAAGTGTCCATAAAATAGGCCTATAGACTAGGAACAGCCTATATAAAACACAACTAAGATACTAGAACCTCTGATTTTTAAGATATTTCTGTAGCCTCTTTGTCTGTATAACTATAAATAGAGTAGTAGATATTAGCTAGAAGAGAAAGAACCACTTTTAGTCTTTAATTATATTAAAGCCAAGATATAATAAAAGCTTCTAGCTAGGTATATATAGAAGATCCTCTGGTATAATATATAGTATATTTATTAAATATAGGATTAGTATATAATATAAAATAAGTAGTAGCGGGGTTTCCTAATATGACGAAGGGGCTTCTTCATGAGTGGCCGTGCTATTTTCGCAGATTGGAGCTCCACTGAGGAGAAGAGCACAGTACCATCTATGCCGCATTATTATTATAAAGCCGGATCCATCGGCGGAAGATTGAGGTTGGGAGAGAGTCGACGAGAGCAGCGGAATCATTGAGATGACACGCTCGCAAAGGCTTAACTGAGATGTGAAGCCCGAGATAATAAAGAGTAAAAGCAACGGCAAATGACCGCCACTAAAAAAGGTCCGAATGATTAGAACAGTAGTGAAAAAGAGTCTTTTCTGAAAGTCAAACGCCAGCTCCATTTACAGGAAGTTCTAATGTGCCCATAGTTAATGATGCTGCCAGTAGACTAGCAGAGCGGCGAGGCCACGTAGGCCTCGCAGCCAGCGAATCTGCGCCGGGCTGTGGGGGCTTAGTTTTTGAATTGTGTCTCTCTTCTGTGGTCGCGGCTATAAGGGACCGGTTCCAGTTAATTTTCCGCTGGTGATACTGTATATAGTAGCGTGAGCCGTGAGCCAGTATCTGCTGGGAGAGAGGCATCTGCTTGCGACAGCGGGACATCCGAGAGGCAGCCACGGAGAAAGTAGTAGGCGTAGTGGGTCCATCAAAGAGGTAACGAGGGGCAAGGAAGTATGAAAGTTCAACTCCAGGAGAACGTAATGTACCAAATCCTAGTCTATCAGAATACACCTTCACTAGGCATACCTGCTCTGGGGCAGTGATGAAGGGGTGGGCAATTTGGTAGACTCCTTTACACTGCCGTCAGCATGCACCAATGTTAGAGACTCCGTTGCTAGTGAAACAGTAATCATTTTCGAGACTAAGGCGAAATCTGTGCTGATTGATGTTGGTAATGCAGCTGCATAGAGATGCATTATAATTACATAAGGCGTCTTCCAGAAATGTTCAAGGTTGGCAGTGCTATGTAAGCTGCATTTCGACCTTCCACGTAAGGCCCAAGCAAATACGTAATCCAAAGAATCCACGGATCCTATCGATACACGTTATAAGCAGTTAAGACAGTATTTCCACCACCTGAAAACCATGCACGAATGAACCATACTTCAGGAAATGCGGCCACGAATGTTTTTTGGCCTATACGTGGAACTAAATGCCTCCCAAAATTGGCAAACGTTAGTTACCTCCGACATACCGAATTGACAATAGCTAACAATAACAGATGCCTCAATTCAAAACATTTTTGCTCTTCCCTGTTTGTACACTTCTTTTGAGTGTCGCCCAATTGCGGAATATAATACCAGGGGGGGGNTTGGGTTGCGCTACGCTCAGCCCTGAACACCACGAACACTGTTGATATCGGGCATAGCTTCACCATTGAGCTACTTTCAATCGACCCTTTGATATTCTATATTAATAATTTTCTTATTGAGGAGGAGATTAACCATCTCCTTCATATAGTATAAGTATACTAAGGTAGACACGCAGATTTAGTCAGCTAATAACCAGTATAGAGAAGACCACTTCTATAGCTCCTATATATATAATGAAAATATAGAGGCGGTTTAAAATTAATAGTATTACTTATTAAAGTCGGCTATAATCCTATTAGATAATATTATTAGCCAGTGACTTTCTAAGTATATAAAGTCTATCCTTAGTAATATTTAATATATAGAGATAGAGTTAATTTAGGTTATTAAATATAAGCCTAGTAAGCTATTTAAGGTTTATATAGACTGGTTTAATATACTAATAAACTATTCTAATAATTTAGTTAAGTAATTATATTTTTATAATTAATAAATAAGTATATTTACTTATTTATTAGATAATTATATTAATAGAGAGATATATTTTCTATATATTTAAGGTATATCTATAATAGCTAATAAGAGTAAGTTCTTAGTTATAGATATTAGGTAGGGACTTTTAGTAAAGCCTAAGAAAGGAAATATACTCTTTTAAAATAACCTCCACACTAATAGTAATAGTAATATTCAAGTGGTATATACTAGCCTCCCTATAGAGAGTAGTATTAAGATTAAGCTAAACTTATTTAATTATTACTTCTATAATATACTTATATTTAAAGCCAGTTCTAAACTATAATAGTACTATTTCTTATATTTTAATAAATAAAATATATTATTTAAATATAAAAATTATTATTATAATTCTTATTTTAAGGATAGGCTAGTTAAGTAAAGACTATAACTAATACTAATAAATTAATAATAGATAATACTAATAAAGTATAGTTATTAAGAGCTTAGTCTATTATAAAAATACCCCCCCCTTTTAACCCCTACTAATAAATATATTTTTTTTAATTATTACTAAAAGGAATTATTATTATTACTAATATAGAGCCATTTTCTACTATACTCTTCTATAAACTATATCTAGTTATAGGACGATATCTTAATTATTATAAGGGCCATAGAAAACAGGCAGTTTAGAGGGGCGGTGGTTACTAGAGTCTAGATAAATGCATACTGTGCACACTAAGGCCGTGTAGATAGGAGGCCGTATAGATGGGAGGCCTTGCAGGTGGGAGGCCTTATAGGTAAGAGGCCTTGCAGGTGGGAGGCCTTGCAGGTAGGAGGCCTTGCAGGTRRGAGGCCTTGCAGGTAGGAGGCCTTGCAGGTGGGAGGCCTTGCAGATAGGAGGCCATGCATATAGAGCGGACTGATACTGTTAAATTTACGGTGGTGTGCAATATCATTGGACGCTAGCGATGTTAGATTTGAGGTACGTAACTTAAATTCACGATGGGGTTTGTGTAATTAATTATTCAGCAAATCTAATGATGTTATTGATCTGTTCCTCTGTTCTTTTCCCTTCTTCGTCGCCCAACCCGAGGCTGCCCGACTGCAGTTATGCTTCTAGCCAGTATGCATATTTATTTAACCGCACGCTGGAGTCAATCTAACACTAAGGGGGCGACTCCCGCAACTTACGGATAAATGCATAGGAAATAACACCTTTTGCGGGGATGGTGCGCCTAGCGCAGTCACTGGCTGTGCGTGACAGTTCTTAAGTTGTTCGACTTGCTCATGAGACCAGTCACATAATTAGCTAGCTAGGTTCCAGCCGGCTATAACGGCAAGGTAGGATCGATTGCGGCTTACCACCAAAGACATGCGCCTACCCTTGGGGTTTTTGGTTTTAGCGCATAGCATTCCATTAGATATTCACGTTGATCCATCATCCACTAATCCAGCCTGAAAATTTCCTAGGTAAGGTCATGTTGCCGCAAAGTTGGGCCTTTGTCCACATAGAGTTCCAGCCCCGGATTCTTGTTCGTCGAATCCGAGGGAGGTTTTCGACGCTTGTCATCGCGCTTCGTAGACTAACTCACAGAGGTACTGTGCTGTATTCGTGAAAATGTTTTGTATATTTTAGCTACATGGTACCGTGGAAAGCAGTAGTAAAATTAAGTCTATGCCAATGATGGATGTAAAAATCGCATACCCTGTAACTTATGTGATTCTATCGCCGCGGTAGTGCGGAGGCGAGCACTAGTTAGGGAAGCCACGCGCATGTTATCAGTACAGAGCCTCGCCGAGAGTGACGTTACTGATGTAAGTGGCTGCTTTGATACCGAAGCCAAGCAGTATTACGACAGGGTACTTATGTCACACGAAGGTGACCACAGCACATCTCAGCTGTGGACAACATCCGCAGAGAAACGAAAAAAGAACAAAGTAGAAATGCGCAACGCAATTACCGTAAGTGAGGAACGTCTGATCTTGTCCTTCTGTACCTAATTTATATACAAGGAATCAACCAGCAAAAGAAAACTAGAGCTCTAGAAGCAGCACTTAACCAGACAAAAGGCCTCGAACAGCAAAGCCTGCCCAATCCCGATACCGCACCGGCTTTACTGGAAACTCCACCACAAGATAATTCTCTGTCGCAAGCACTGAGCCAAAGTTGTGCAATAGCAGCCCGCCCCCTACGGCCATCGAGATTGAAGACTCACTATGGGAAGGGGGGTGAGATGCATATCGCACAACCGTTGATAGATCTTGTAGGTAGTATAAGCCACAGCCAAACTCCGTTCCATTTGGCTCTGGTAGTCGGGAAAGATTCGATGGTTCGTTTACTTCTGGAGAAGGGGCGGATCCCATGAAACGCGATTCTAATGGAATCACCGTGTTGCACTTCGCGGCGCAGTCTGCGCAGGCAGATATGGTCAAGATAGTTATAACAAACCGTTGTGGCGTCACTGCTCTGCGCTATACATACTGCTATTATGCCTACATTGATTGCCAGAATTGCTTTCAATGTCCTGATCTTTTGCCCCGTCGCCTGACGGCATAGGCGTTCGTCACAATAGTATTGGAGAGCTTCACAGACCTGAATACGCGGGACGCGGCTGGACAAACGGCATTATTCTACGCCGCAAGAAGCAGGAAGGAGGATGTTGTCTAAACTTTATTAGACGCGTCTATAGATATTGACTGTAAGGATATATAGGGCAAAGCAGTGTTACACTACGCTGCAGAGAACGGACTAGACTCAATAGCTGAGCTGCTACTTCAGTATGGTGCGGAAATAGACGCTTAACAAATTAAGTTTTAACAAATACACGGCTTAGCTTGGAGTATTATGAGCATACGTACGTAATTAACGCTTGCCGCTGATAAGTGGGCACCTGTAGTTTGTTAGTAACACTCGGGCTTACTACCTAACCTGGTTCCTGAGTGCCACAAGGTTACCAAGCGCAGGTGTGCTGGATGCATAAATTACAACCCCTCATCCATCGTACACTTCGCACATGCTTACAACGGTCACACGTAACAGCGCCTTCATTTGTGTTCTTCCTCAGGACATACAACCATCAATGGCTCTACTTCGCCAGGAGCTTCCGCGTGCTCCAACCGAGGACGAAATTCCGACGATCGCCCAACGACATGCTGCAGCCTATACTCAACTACTAGAGCATATCCTTGCCAGCGTGGGCCTCGACAACGCGACGCTTGAAAACACCGTGCTTGCTATTGCACATCTTGAAAACTCACAAGCAATCGAACGCGCCTTGGTTATGGCGCTTAAGTACTGCTCACCCTTTTTGAGTGTTCAAACAAAGTGCGAGGAGGCGGAGGCGCTGTGGCAAGAACTGGACAATGGCCAACGCGAGCGGATTTATTCACTCATTGCCTCCGCAAGGGCGGCCAGCCCGCAGCAACACACACAAGTCAGTAGGCTAGCTGATAAAATGCTGTCTGATCTACAAGACCTAGGCATTGGCAGCATGCACGGCCCTTCAGTCAAGAAGATCCAGGCAAACAAGGACATTATAAAGCAGCATAGCGTCAGGTTTTTACGCAACCTTCGTGAGGAGAATCGCAGCATAGAAGCTAATATCAACGAGTTGGACGACATTTTAGATCAATTACGAAATACGGAGCTTATTAAAGCTGACGGGCAGCCAGAAAAACTCCGCGTTCCCTATACTGGTAACTACTATACCGTGATGCAGGGAGCACACAGTGCAGATATTCGCAAGAAGATGTTCGAGATTCACTCCAGCCGTTACAATCGGAATACCTCTCTATTCAAAGAAATTCTCCTCCTGCGCGACGAGAACGCTCGTCTTCTTGGCTTCGAGAATCACGCTGAGTTACGGCTTCCAGACCGTCTCCCATCCTCGATCGCCGCTGTCAATAAGCTGTTAGGATCTACCCTGGACGCTTTACAGCAGCACAAACAGGCTGAGACCGGAAGCGGATTAGCAGCCTCTGCATCCCTGAAAAAGGAGGACGAAACAAATCAACCATGGGACAAAGCCTATAACAGAGCAAAGCTGGCCGAGGAGAGTAGAGTTGCCGGGGCCACCAAGTTTGCAGAGTATTTTCCTCTTTGGCACACCTTCCAAATGATGATAGTACTAGCTCAAGATCTATTTGAGCTGAAGTTCGAGTCCATCACGGCAGAGTCACTGCTCGAGGCCAACTGGCCCAAAGAGGTGAAAGGATGGGCAGTGTGGGAGCGTGAGCCCAGCAGTGACAGCTTTATTGGATACTTTCTGGCGGATTTGAAAGATCGACCACATAAGTATAAAGGGAACCAAAGTGTTAATCTAGGACCGGTAAGTCTTTTAACTCTCTAATAGGATATGCATCTAAGTACCATTCTTCTCTAGGGATATATAAGAGAGGATTTAACACGGGTCTACCCAGCCAACTTACTTATGTGCTGCTTCAATCTATCGGCGAGAGATCACAACTATCTGCTTGAGCACGCCAATATTCGTACTCTATTTCACGGTATGTATTGAGTCTTATATCTATAACCTATTCCATTCTAATATCTTGTAGAATTTGGGCATAGCTTACATGACCTGCTTGCCCGCACCAGATTTGCCAAACAGCATGGCTTCAATGTTAAACGAGAGTTGGGCGAGGCGATTGCGTTCGCATTTGAACAGTGGGCATGGAATGAGCGGGAACTCAAAGCCATGAGCTGCCACTATTCTCTCGTGCCAGAAACTGGCGTGACAGGAAACCAGCACTTTAACCGCCCAAATGCAGAAATACCAGACGACATTTTAAAGGCACAGCTCAAGAATCATGCGTCAGCAAAGCGAGCACATACAACAGGACAAATGTAAGCTATTACGCAATCACAATTAGGGAGTGATCTGACCATTGTCTTAGGGTTTATTGTCTATTCGATATGGCTGTGCATACACCTCCCACTCACCAGGCTTTGCTCGACATGAACGTGGCCGAAGTATGGCGGGATGTGTTCTGCCGTGCCATGGCCACGCCACCGACCATCGCCAATTCCTACGCCGGGTTTGGGCACCTGGTTTCGGAATACGATGCGGGGTACTATACATATATCTAGTGAGTCTGCCCATCTGCTACCCTCTCCGGTCAATAAATTTCTGACAGGCGAGCTCTCTAGTGCGGATGTTGTGGCTGCCAATTTGGCGAGGACCCTATTTGCGACGGACCCGCGGGACAAGCAGACGTGGAACAAGTTTCGGCGTGAGATTCTGGAGAAAGGCGGAAGTGAGGACGAACATACGCTGTTGAAGGATTTTCTAGGGTACCCGCCTGACGACACAAGTGCGTTCTTCGCGGCACTGGGATTACAACTCAACCAGCCCAAGATTCAACTACGAAATGACAACACTCCGGACGCGGAATCACAGGCGCAGCTCGAAACAGAACAAAATATGGAACAACCGCTTGTTAGAGGCATTTCCTGATTTCTTCATTTACTTAGGCAATAAAGAATAGTTGCATCGGAGTGGACTCTTAGGATGTCAAACCTGCTCAAGAGGTTCCTCCACTAGAACGAGATGGCGATGACTCCTGTGTCTCTTCGTATCCCCATCGTTTATTTCAGTGATTATCACGAACAACTGATCGTGGTTGTAGTTACGACCACGGGCTTAGAAAATTGGTCTCTTGAACGTGTTTCGTGACGTGTATTTGGGTCGTATTACGAGTAAAGGCGGCTCTGAAAGCGAAAGAGAGGTGCGAGACCACTGACCAGTACTCTGTGATATGTGTTGTGCTGCATCTGTTCAACTACAATCTGACCTCCAGGCCTTTGGCAAACGAGTCGGGTGGAGAAACTGTAAACTGCGTGAAAAATCATGACGGCAAAACAGGTAGTTTCGATATTTGACAGCGATGGTAGACTGACTAACGCGCAGAGCTCCCTGACGCTGTCCATGACTTCCACCTTCCGAGCTAACCTTTGATTTGGGAGCTCCTGCAATGTGTTGGCCCCGTTCTCGAAACAATAGTCGGCAGAGAGCAGCTTCGCCGTTGGTGAGGGCGTCTATTTCCAAGAGCGTGTATTCACAGGGACCAACATTTTTGACTTCCCCGCTGTTAAGGTGCTGTGTCGACTGTGCGGTTGGTACTTATCATTGGCACATTTTCCCCTGGTTTGTTTGTTAGCGTGGTACCTGGTGTATACTATTCCAGATGGTACCTTCAAGTAGAGAAATACCTCAAAACAGGGGTCTTTCAGTGCTAGGGAAAGTATCCAAGTACATGGGTCCAACACTCTTCCTTATATATGCTCAGTCTCTAGCTAAAACAGCAGTAGTGCCTTATGTGAAAGATATTTAACTGCTTTATTACTGAAAGTGAATTTTCTTTTAGCAGAAATATATAGGAATAATTCTTGCTGCTGTGCTGTGCCAGTGAAAGTGGTTGTCGACGGAAGCTATGACTTTGGTCTCCGCTCCGTACAGCTGTGACGATCAGGACTGGGGAACGGTGATGACTACAGAAAAAATGGCAGGATCGTTGTATCATTCTGTTCTATTGTACGGATAGTTGACGCTGGTGCACATTACAAACTTGGCGCGTGCATATCTCTGCGAGTGTAGGGTTGCTCTTCATATAACCGGGAGCCCTATAGTCAACCACCAGTTACGCACTGTGACTACAAGTAAAGAGAGTAGCTCACGTACTGACTTACGTCAGTATGACTGTTTGTATGCGATACGCTTCCAATTTAGTAGTAGCCGCGTGATGTAACGCTCCAATTACGTGGCACAACATACCCGATTTTCGTTCTGTCCAACCACATTCCCAACGTGCCCTCTCAGAGAAGACAAAATTCCCATAATCACCCGGCTACAACGCACCCTAACACCCTGCGTTTCTGCCGTCGACAGTTTGCAGTGAAAGAGAAAATTCTCTACTGTCTCCCCGTTCATCTAGTAGCACCCGTGAGAGTAATAAACCTATCAGTTCCTGAAGCAGCCCCATCAGTTCGCTTGCAATCCTTGGGTGGAAAGCTATTGTTGAAGGTTAATCGCATAGGTTCACGTAAGTGGGACTGCTGGCGTAGGGTGATAATGCATTGTAGTGCTTGAGGTGAATAGTCAACACGGTAAAATCTGCAAGTCTTGCAATGTCAAGACGCCTCAGCGGTGGCACCTCGGCCGTAAGGCCCACATTACATTTTCCCCACCAAAGCTTTGTATGGCGTTCTCATGTGAAGCACAACATGTGACAATAATACTGATGTGCAGTCGAGGAGGCGGATGAGAATTAATGTGGAACCCTTCGTTTATTTCCGTGTTTGTGAGCAGATAAAAAAGTACCATAAATGACGAGTCATCCCGCTATAACACGAGACCTGGCAAGATTATATAGTTGGCGGGACGACATTAAAGAGGCGGAAGTAACAAAACCAACACATTGTCGTCGCTCTTTCCGTGACCAGGCCCGAGCAAGGTGGGTGTTTTAAAAGCACAACGTAAGCGGAAGGCCTAAAATGACATGAGTCTGGGTTAATAACCTTTTCGACTCAAAAAGTTATTACTAAGCTATCGTACCTTTAGTCATAGTTACCAGGCCCTGTATTCTCTGAGCTGAGGGGCGTTGACGGGAGCTGCAGTAGCAACACCGATGAGGGCACAGGCAAGGAAGGCAAGTCGCAAGAATTTTGCATGTTGGCCGGTCTTGGTAGGTTTTTAAAGTATTATTTAAAGTATTATGGTTTGTAGTAAGAAGGCTGTTCGTTGAAACTGAGGAAAAATGAACATGGCCGCGGCCGGAAACCAGCCCTGAATACTCTAATCTTGCGCTTGAATGTAATATAATACAGTACCCGCCAACTAAGTAATCAACCTGCTGCTACTGTGACAAGTGTATCCATGGATAAGAGTCTCTTCATCAACTACCAGGATCGTTGCATTACGTCAGCCTCACACATTTTGTGTCGCAATACAACACGTAATTCAATCTCTCAAGTGCTACGTGGAGGCAGGTTATTATAGTTAATCCTGTATTTCCATTTCTTGCTGCCTATCTTCCCGCCAGATTTGTCGATTCGCGCAAACATCCCCCCCTCTCCCCGCCGCCTCAAAAACACTCAACTACTATCTCATGGAGTATAGAGTCACTATGTTCTTCGAATCACATCCAGATGCACGATATGAAGTAGTCAAGAGCGAAGACGTATCCATCGGGGAATCTACCGAAATAGACACCCACACAACCCGAAGCCTGCACGAAGCACAACGCTCGCGTATGCCATGTTCGATTCGCAACACACTGTTTCGTGCTTCAATTCTCCTGAATTTGTCTCTTTCACTTACGCTCGTTATCTTTGTATTCCGATATCAGGGTCTGAAATTGCATGAGCAAGTAATTTATTGTGAGATGCGTTTTCCTCTGCGGCCAGCTATATTTAACCTGTTGACAACCCTGTAGCACCTGCTCAAGAAGCGATACGTCACGAGACTGTTGTATTCCAATCAGGGTTTGGAGATGATACTAGTATTTATCAGGGAGATCCATCTCCAACGGTCGACGCAGCCTGGAATGAGCTTTATGATAGTATGTGGCCGCTTTCTGATCTAAGCTATTGCTAACAAGATAAACTAGGCTGGGGAGTCTTCCGTATGACGGGTATTGAAGCTCATCACTTACCAAAAAAGACGTACCCTTGGCCAGGTGATCCTGGATACTACATCGGCGAGCTCGCCGTGGCACACCAATTACACTGTTTGGTATGTGGCTACTTCGCATCCCGGAAGACGAATTAACAATCTTGGAAGGACAAGCTGCGCCAGGCGATGGCTGAGGGCTATTACAGAACCATCATTCCTGAGGAGTTCGAACCGACCGGTACACTTGGTAAAAAGCACCTCAGCCATTGCGTTGAGAGCATTCGTCAAGCCCTGACCTGTGCCTCTGACGTGAGTGTTATAGTATGGAAATGGGACAACAAAACCGGGAGAGCCATAAGCGATCCCAAGAGTGTTCACAGATGCCGAAGCTTTGACAGCATTCGAAGTTGGGCGATGCAGCACAACCCGGTAATAGAGTTTAACAGCAGCTTGCAAGTCAAGGATTAAGGTCACTCTAGAGAAGCATCCGTTAATATACAAGGCAAGCTTTTTCCGTTCTTTCTTTGGTCTTATTGGAGTAATATCAGGCTAACCTTTCGATGGTAGAACTGTATACCATCGTTACGGCCCAAAAAACACTTTCAACATTGTTACCGGGCTTCGACGTCCAGCTATCAAAAGGCGTCTGCTCCGACTGCCTCGCAACTTCTCATAACCTATCTATATTCTTGCATTGATGCTGAATTCCATGAAAATCAACTCCGTGCGTAAGAATATTGCCAGCTGTGTCCCTGTCTACTCACGGTGGCCCAATAGTGCTGTCTCCAGCGCATATGAGTCACTGTATGGCTCCAGGTGAGCATTTGAAGACCCTGCTTCTAGACAGATGACAGGGCACAAACTTACCTGTGCGAAATTGCTAAGGTAATGAGGCATATCGTACTGGCGAACTGCCGGCCGCTGCCAATTCACATATGCCCGCCGCGAGGCTGATTTGCTCTGAGCTTTCAATGGGCGCGAATGTACTGGGAGATTATGTTGGGCGATGCTCGGTTTCAGCGTGTACCACCCGCACCACCACTTGTCCAGGCCTCGTATCCACCATGGCAGCCCAGGAGTGCATCACTCAAGCTCACATTCACAGCGACGAGGATAAACATATCATCATTAGTACGCTACACTAAGCATAAACTTAATAAGAAATTCTCAACATGAGGATACTTTGCAGCACCCGGCCTCTTAACTTTCCCATTCTGCCTACTCTGCCTACTCGGGTCGATCTACCACCTGACTTATCGTCTTTTTATCCGCGATATGGCACGTCGATCTACCATCTGACTTATCGTCCTTTTCTCCGCGATATGGCACCAAGGGCCACACTTCCGGTCAAAATATTGAGACTTCGTGCAAGGGCAGCTTTTGCATTTGCACGTGATATGCTTACACGGACAGCTCAAGAGACCCTGGAGCTTCGTCTCCCGCTCCTTAAAGCCGGAGATCTGGCGACGTTGGTCCTGCAAAGCAAGACTTTTAACGTGCTCTATGAAGAATTCTTGCAGATGGTGCCAACCACTGATAAGTTCGCGTGGAATCGGCTCATTGGTGGTGTTCCCCCACTCAGCGGCGTAGATAAGTGAATCCATCCACGCAAGTATGTTGTAGAGGTCGATGAACATCCCCGCGCACATCCACGAATCATCTATAGTCAGTACAGCGTGAGGCGTCGGGCTAGGCATTACTAGATAGTCGTTTGCCTCAAGAATAAGGACTCGAACATCTGGTGCCCATTCCTCCCCCTGCGCCTCAAAGTCAACTTCTTTCGCCCCTGGGGCTGGTAAAATCCAGGCCTTGGTGCCAAGACTCAACACCCAGCTTGGGAGCACATCTCTGTGCATGCCAGTAAACGCACAGCGTGTTGCAAACATAGTAGATGAAATTGCCGAGGTCAAGTCAGTAGGGATGGCAATGTTGGGTTTCCCTGCGCTACCGGACAACTCGGTACGAACTCGTGAGCCAATTGATTTCATCACATCGAAGCGTGCTGGAGATAAGAACTTGGGAATTGGCGATTGGCGTGGTAGAGATAGGATATCCAGCATTGTAAAGGGATGATCGCCACACAGTCTTGTTTCTCCCTTGATTGCGCTTATAACCTCCTCTACTACCCTGGTGTCTGGGTACCTGCGTTGTAATCGGGGATCTCCGATAGAAACGGGAGTTCCGCGTGCCACTAGCTGTCTCAATCTGTCCACCAGGTCATGTTCCTGGCCGCTGTACTCATTTTTCATTAACAGTGGTTTTGTCAATGGCTTGCCCGCGGCAAGCAGCGCTTGGAGATCTTCGTCGGAGAGGCAAAGGACATCGCAGTCTTCCGCATCTCTCGTAGTGCCAATTCGGCATAATGATATCTCTTTTTCTTCTGGGAACATTTGCTTTAAAACTTTCGTTTTGGCATGCCATTGAGAACGAGGGTTTTCATCATGTACTCCATAGCACTGTATCAGCGTTTCGCGAATTTGGTTTTTGAACTGCGTCACACGTGAGCAAACATGCTTGGAGATTTGGCTTCCACGCGCGCCTCTCCAGTGGTGTAGATAAACTTGACCACACCAGGGGCAGTTGTCGTGCGCGCGACTCTCATGCTCTTTGATGTGAGCCTTGGGATAACTAGAACCGCAACCGTGTTTGCAAAGCTCCATCGACGGGGTGGTATGAGGTGTACACGGCGCAGGTTTCCTCGGCAAAGGAGGCGGTTTGCGGTCAGTCCCAGAGTGATCTGCCGCGGTCGCTACATGCTCCGCCCATCGCCTTGCCCCAACAAACATTCGTCCGCAGCATTCCTTGTGAATCACGTTTTGTCGATGGTGCCGATAAGAATCACGAGTCATTACCACATGACAGATGGGACACTTGGTAGTTTCGACCATGGCGGCTAGATGCAACGGCAGACTTTGAGGCGCTGGTTTTGAGGGTGCAGAGTGCAAGGGATGCGGGGAGAAAAACACGGGCGAAGGAAGTAGAAATCAAATGCAAAGGTGCATGAGATTGATGTCGGAGGGACAGAGAAAGTGAAGCTCGATCGAAAAAGAGCCGACAACGGGAATTGGGCAGAAAACGGACGCGGGGAGTAAAAGGCGGACACGGGAGGCAGAAAACGGACGCGGGGAGTAAAGCCGAACGCGGGGAGTTAAAGGCAGACGCGGGAGGCAGAAAACGGACGCGGGGAGTAAAAGGCGAACGCGGGAGGCAGAGGAGAGGGAATCGCAACAAAATGCACATTCTCGTTCGCATTTGTCATCCATTTCCAGTCATAATTACTTTGGTTCGAGATTGTAACCGCGCCTGAGTGGAATGCTCCTTTAAGCAGTTCTTTATCCTCTTAAGTGCTCTAACCTTTGTCGTCGGAAATGCTCTCTGGTGCGCCTATAGCCATGCTTCGCGCGATAAGCAGCAATGATGGAGATGCCAATACCGGTCTTAAAACGACTGAAGACAGTACTTTTGTTGTTGGAAACTTAGATCCCGACACAATGCTGTCTATAGCCTTGTGACCCTCATAAATGGTATCCATTACTGCTGCTTCTGTAGGATCGTGTAACTCATTATTTTCTTTTTAAGTCTCAAAAAAGAAGCTACGAGGCGTGGTCGCCGATGGACACAACTTCAACTGCACCCCAGAACTGAAATTTTGTTCAAAACGTAGTAAAAACAACTCGGGCGGCGGATTCTTAATCCTACGCACCTGCGGAATACTCACAACGCCGCCTCTATTAGATTAGTGCAGGCTGTAAAAGCAAAAAAGTGCTTTTAAAAGTGGGTGGTTTCTGGGCTCTTTCGCTAAGGAAGAAGGGATCGGCACAGTGCCTGTTATGAAGGGGTACGTCATTGCTCGCCATTTAGGTACCTCGCTGCTCCCTGCGTTGCATCCGTGGGTTGGAAGGCGCTCGCCGCACTGGGACCCGCACTGTGTCCAAATCTAGCACTGATGTTCCCGTAGGTACAGCACACATCTCTTTTCCGCACACACACAAGCATCAATCTTTTCGAAGGAAGGAGGATCTATGAGTCACATCTCGCAATCAGTGCGGGGTGAAGACGTCTCACATTGATAATATTCCGAAGACAATTGAGATGTAAGCTGTCTACAGTTCAGTTCAGTTTGTTTATTACGCCCGGTGGTCATCCAACCAATAGGGCTCACTAGCGTAGTTACTTGTACATGTCCAAAATTAGCGCCTCTGCCTCCTACAAGCCCATAAACGTTCGTCCTCCCACTTCTGCTCTTTCCCTTATATCTCCCTTAGCAGCATAAATTCTCGTGCGGTGCTTATATTAACCAGCTAACTTAGAGGCTATTCTCCAAGTATTCAGCGTCCTATCTACAGCGGCTGAAGCGGTGCCAGTCATCAGCGACACCAGTGTTATGTGCTGTTTTATTAGATAAGTAAGGGTGTTAATTATTATTCAATCGTCCTGTGGCTAAAGTAAATTGAATTATTACCTAGACTGCCTTTATATTCGGCTTTTACTTTAATCCATCTGAGGAAGTTTTGCCTCTAAGGAAGAATGAAATATTGCCTTTCTGAGTTTTAATGTATTTAGTTATCTCCTTCTAATATGTTTCCCACTTTAGGCAGTGGAATAGAAAGTATTTAATAGTTTCACGCTCAAGCCCACATCCACATTAGCTAGACGGTACTACTTATATCTAGTAAAGGTATATATTTAGCCTAATTATATTAGTCCTAAGTTAAGCCAGTACTATTTGCTTATTCTATAGAAGTGTCTTATATAATATTTATATGTGATTGCTAGGAAGGGTGGTATTAATACTTTTTAAGTGTTTGTTTACTATATCTAGAAGGTATCTCTTTACTTAGAGTTTCCTTCTCTTAATATTAAATATTATAGAAAGTATCCTTGGAAATTATCTCTTAGGTATAGTACCACCTTATATAGCCTACTTTACCTTCTTCTTTACTATATTAAGGAGGCTAATATCACTTCTTAATAATAACTAGATAATTAATATAGAGATATCTCTGTGTTGAAGTTCCTCTATTAAGTTATAAATGTAATAAATAAACTCCTATCCTAATTATTATTATGGTTTTGTGATTAACTATACTATAGCCTTGTTTATTATAAGGACTATTAGGCGTTTATGCCTATTTAGGATGTGCCTTAGTATATATACTATTATGGCCAGTGTCTTAAAGTACAGACTCTACTCTAATCTTAGTCTAAGAGTGAACGAGAATACTTTATGCCTGATATCTCCTTCTATAGTACCTATATACTAATAAACCCCACCTATACCTATAACCCTATTATAGGTGGAGTATCTAATAGCCACCTAAAAGTCCTAGTTATAATCTAGGTTTTCTTAGCTTGTGTTTTCTAATATAAGTATTATTCTTTTTCTCTATAGCTCTACTATAAATAGTAGAATAGATTCTAATTCTTCTACTAGAATATCTCTTAGACTCTATATAACTTAATACTAGGTGTTACAAACGAAGAAACACGAGGCACTCGGAGGAGCGGCCCAAGGAAGCGGCCAGGCAGAGGAGCTGCAGGTCGCCCGATTAGGACGCGGAGTCACGTGACTAGATCACCATAGATCACGGTGAGCCAGCAGTGATCCAGCGTAGCATCTACAACATCGGATCACTTAGATCACTGGTGATCTAAGGTGAGTCTAGGACTACAATAGAGAGATAGATAAGTACTTAAGGGTGAAGTAGTTCTATAGTATAAGGATAGTCTAGATCTTTATTAATTAATCTAAGTAATAGCTCTACTATTAAGAGTAATCTCTTAATAGACTTATATACTATAATACTACTATAAACTACTTATAGCTACCCTATAGCTATTTAACCTAACTTACTTCCTAAGAAATAGACTCTTCTATAACTTAAAAATAAGCCACTATTATATTTTAATTAATCTTATTTAGTGAGTTACCTTAAAACCTTAAATAACTAACTAAGATATCGTCTAATAACGGAAATTATAATACTGCTGACACTATCGCGCAGTTAGTCAAAGAGGTCAAGCGCCTTTAAGAGTAGAATGACGCTCTCCTCGCCGCGTAGGAGACTCTAAAGACGACCACTAAATCCCTTAGGGAAGATATAGACGAATTAGAAGAAGTCCCCATCACCATGCCTAAGTTCCCTAAACCGGAACCATATGACGGCTATAAGGGTAATATATAAACCTTCCTCACACAGGCAAGGGCCTACTTTAGGGCTAATTCCAAGACCCTTAAGACCCCTAAGATAAAGATAATAACTATTAGAGGGTTCCTCTAAGGGAAAGCACTAGAATGGTGGGAACCGACACTATACCAATACCTTGAGCATGGGGTCGAGGCTGACGTTGAAACGGTCTATATGTTCTTGGACTATAATACATTTAAAGATCGACTTTTAAGTGCGTTTAGTAACCCTGATGAGCACAAGCTCGCCGTCCAACAACTCACCAGCCTCAGATAGACTAGATCCATAGCTTACTATATTAGAGAGTTTAAATGAATTATAGCTAAACTCGGCGATTAGGGAAATAAACCTAGGATAGAGCTCTTCTATAGAGGACTCAAAGAAGAACTTAAGGACGATATTTACTGTGATGACTGACCACCACTATTTGATGATTTTATAGAACTAGTCATCAAAGTAGATAACTATCTATATGAGTGCAAGTAAGAGAAAGGAGGACGAAGTAGTGGTAGAAGCTTTAGAAAATTCAACAAACCTAATAGTGGCAAGCTATAAAAGGGCAACACCTCTTAGGGCTACCACTCTAGACCTATAAAGCTTGATATAGTAAATAAGAAACCCTTTAAGTACTATAACTACAGAAAACCAGGACATATGGCGAATAAATATAAGGTACTAAAGAAGAACACCTAGAAACCTATAAATAAAGGATAGAATATTAGTACAGCTAACTATAAGAAGTTACCTACTTAAAACATCAACATAGCAAATAGTGAAGAATATGTCTTAGATACTGACTGTTTTGTTAATATCGCGCACTACGACGTCCGATCTATCGATAATACTAGCTCGGAGGACAAGGACTAGGAACACGACACCCAACCTCCGGCATATAACGAGGTACCCCAGATATAACTAGACCTCACTGACGCGTACGACGTCGTCCCCATAACCCCAACAACAAACAAGGGCTGGGAACCTAAGACATAATCAGACTCCCAGAACCTCGATGGGAGTTTTGAAGACCATTATGGTCCGATAGGACGACGATTTTATGATAAGGGAGAACTTATATGGGTTATAATTGCCGGAATAAATATCACCGACCCACTTGTACTTCTCTTAAGCCTAGAAGAAAGGCAGGAACTACTATATATCAGTAAGGACTACCTAGAAATAGAACTTATATATTAGGACTATACTATAATTTTATGGGCTTTATGCCCCTTTGACTATTGTGTGTGATATCTCTGGAAGAAGCTAGACTATTACTAGCTTCCTAGTTATAACCTACATAATAACCCACTTAAAGAAACCAATTTTAGGCACTAGAGAATTAGCGCCCGATCTAATGGATTCATCACCATAAAGTAAAATAATAAATTATATTATATTAAGGATAATAACCCCTATATAATCCGAGCCACGACCTTATAATACAAGGAGGGCGGAAATAGTATAGTGGTTAAACACTCGCTTAGCCTAAGCCTAATCAATATAGATAGTAGACACACTAATTATCACTAAAGCTCTAATAAACCAAGAAAGGAGAGAGCCCGAACTCTCTTTAATACCCTAAGAGAACTCGACTAGTTAAGAAATAATAACCGTCGTTGCCAGTAAGACCGACTCCTCGACGGGGATCTGACCGGTCTCTATATACTATAAACGTCGGTAGTACTGAATACCTTATTATTAATATTCTTATTAATAGAATAGAAGTCAAGGTAATAATAGATAGTAAAGTATAAGGAAACTTTATCTCACTAGATCTTATTAATAGATTATAATTGCCTTAGTATAAGAAAAACAAGCCCTACTGACTTATGAATGTAGAAGGAGAAAATATTTAGTATAGTAATAAAGTAGTGGATTAGGAAACCACGCAACTTCCTGTCTCTACCTACAGCTAGAATTATCATTTATCTCTCGATATTATAAAGATCTTAATACACGACGTTATCTTAGGGTTACCTTAGTTATAGGCGAGCAATCCTAGAGTCAATTAGAGAACAGGCCACCTCCAATAGGATACACCAGGGTGTGACTACGGCAGGAAGAGCGGCCTAAAGAAGGCACCTTTATTAAGTTATAACCGGCCTTGAGGAATATATATAATCGCCTAAGAGCTAAAAGCTAGTACAATAGAGATTCCCGAGGAATACTTAAAGTACAGCAAGCTATTCAGCGGAGAGCTAGAAACAGGACTACTAGAATATTCACACTAGGACCATAAGATCAAACTCTAGCCCAGTAAGGAACCAATATTCCAGAAAGTATACTCCTTAAACCTAGAAGAGGACACTACTCTCAAGGAATATCTACAGGAAAATATACACAAAGGATATATTCAACCATTAGAATCACCAGTAGGATACCCAATCCTGTTTATAAGAAAATAAAATAAGAAGTTATAAATCTATATTAACTACTAATAATTAAATAAGATCACAATTAAAGATCACTACCCACTACCACTTATTATGGATCTATAAGATAAGATCGGTAAAGTAAAATGGTTCACCACTCTAGACCTTAAAGGTATATATAATCTAATACACATCAAACCAGGAGAGGAGTACAAAACCGCCTTCCGAACCACATAAGGACATTATAAATACTTAGTTATGCTGTTTAAGCTGACCAATGCTCCAGCAACATTCTAGAGAATAATCGACTTTATCCTATAAAAGCAAATAGGATGAATCTATGTAGTATACTTAGACGACATCCTTATCTACTTAGATACCCTTAAGGAACACAAATAATATATCTATAAAGTACTATAAATTCTATAAGATAATAAGATATTAGTAGAACCTGAGAAATGTTAGTTCTATAAATAGAAAGTCGAATTTCTTAGATATGAAATCACCCTAGGACAAGTCTGAATAAGTCTATTAAAAGTGGCAGACATCAAGGATTGGCCTATACTAACTACCATTAAGGAAGTTAGGGGATTCCTAGGATTTATAAACTTCTACTAAAGGTTTATATACGACTTTAGTAAGATTATAATCCCCCTAATAGGACTTACTAAGAAAGACACCACTTTTAAGTGGAGTGATAAAGCTAACACAGTATTTAAGACACTTAAGAATAAAATCCTAGAAGAACCAGTACTAGCCACCACAGACCTCTCAAAACCCTTTAAAGTAGAAACTAATGCGTCTAACTTCACACTTAGCGGACAACTAGGGCAACGAGACGACGAAGGACGGTTATACCCCGTAGCCTTCTTCTTAAAAAANGCTCTATAGACTAGAAGAATAATATACTATACCGGATAAAGAACTTATAGCAATTATCAAAGTATTTAAAGAATAGAAACACTACCTAATTGGAGCAAACTATAAGGTGAAGGTCTATATAGACCATAAAAATCTCACCTCTTTTATAATAATAAAGGACCTAAACAAATAATAGGTCAGATAGTATAAAACCCTCACTAATTATGACTTTAAAATTATATATCGGAAAGGATTTGAAAATAGACGAGCCGATGCGCTTAGCTGAAGAGAGGATCATAAATCAGAGCAACAAGTAGATAGCAATCCCTTATTCGTGTTAAACAAGGATAAGAACCTTATACTTAATACCTGAGAACTCAGTATAACCTGGCAGGTAAAACCAGATAAAGAATAGAAACGGCATATTGTTGCATGAATTAAGAACGACCCGTACCTGGACAATTGGGAAACAAATCCGTTTATATGAAAAGAAGGTGATAACTTCCTATATAATAATCGGCAGTATGTTCTTAGTATACTTTAGGAAAAACTGGTCAAAGAAATATATAAATATCCACTACACAGACACCAAGGTGTAGGGAAAACTATCAGTCGACTACGACGATTATATGATTTCCCTACTAGTAGAAAACTGACATAAGAAGTCGTTAAAAACTGCGATATCTATAATAAAGCTAAATCTAGACAATACACACCTTACAGAGAATTATAACCGATACCACCACTAGAACGGGTATAGTAAATGGTTACTATAGACTTTATTATTAAACTACCGCCGTCTAAAGAATTACTATTAAGGGCCGTTTATAATAATATCCTGGTTATTGTAGATAAACTCATGAAGTATGCCTACTATATGCTATATAAGGAATCCAGTGACGCTAAAGAACTCGCCTATATATTCTTCAAAACAGTTATCACATAACATAGATTGCCTATATTACTTATATCAGACCATAATAAGCTATTCACATCCCACTTCTAGAAATGCCTTATAGAGACTATAAAGATCAAATAAAGACTCTCTACCGCATTCCACCTATAAATAGATGGCTAAACTGAAATCTTAAACTAGATTCTTAAATAATATTTATGATATTATATTAACTACTAGTAAGACGACTAGGTAGAATGGCTACTACTCGTATAATAGGCGTATAATAGCTCTAAAATTAAAAGTATTAAAATATCACCATTTAAAGCAAATTATAGGTATAACCCTATTATTAAAACCTATATACCACAATATGTGCATACGCCAACAGCCACAGTATAAGCAGTAATAATTACAGAATTATAAAAAAAATTATAATAGGAATGGATATTTTTATAGAACCGTATGAAGCACTATGTAGACAAGAAAAGATTACCGGCGCCAATTATAGAGAGGGGAGATAAAGTTTACCTCTTATATAAAAACATTAAAATAAAACGACCTAGTGATAAACTCGACTAGAGGAAACTCAGACCATTCCTCATTAAGTGAAAAATATTAGAAACCAACTATAAACTATTATTACTAAATAAAATAAAAATCTATCTAATCTTTTATATTTCCTTACTTAAAAAAGCACCTGATAATATCACTATCACTAAGGACATCATCGTGGAATCACCAAATAAATATAAAGTTAAATAGATACTTAAAGTATAAGGAAATTATAAAAATCGTCATTATCTTATCAAATAGAAAGGATACCCTAACTCTGAAAATACCTAGGAACCAGTTAAGAACCTTAAGAACTACTTAGACCTACTTCGGCGGTATGAAAAGCAGCTTCCCACTGATCCAACTCTTTCTCTAGTATCTACGAAAGACCCGAGAAGATCACGTTCTAGTCTAGTATGTTAGTGTGGCCAAGGGCTTGTACCTTAACTACCGCTTCGGATTTGGCCCGCTCGGCCTCGTCGAGCTCGTCTAGAGACTAAAGGCCATGCTTGACTATAGTAGACCTGTGAGTTATTAAGGACTCTCTCTATTTGTGAAGGCGTTTAAGCTTTACTAATACTTTAGAAGACTCGCACTGCAGATATTATAAGGTCGCGGAGGCCTCCGCCTCCTCGCGGCGTAGGCGCTGTGACTTAGAAATAATTCGGTTAAGGGAAGAAACGGGGACCCTAGAACCATTGCAAGAATGACCACGACAGACATATTCCTTGTACCGGGAAATACCTTCTATTATCTTATAGGAGAGCTTCTAGGAATAATAAAAAGAATAAGGTATGATAATAATACTAAACTCCTTGATAGCGGCTATAAGTTTCGAGTACTACTTAGTTTTAGTAAAGCAGGGCTTAGAGATACGGTTAGATATAATGGGGTATAATAGTAAAAGGAGGAAGTTATACCTAGGCTTATAAAATAAGGTAAGGTCGCCTATAATGGCCTTGGGGATAAGACTAATAAGGGAGGAGTATTATGTTATAAACGAAGAAACACGAGGCACTCGGAGGAGCGGCCTAAGGAAGCGGCTAGGCAGAGGAGCTGTAGGTCGCCCGATTAGGACGCGGAGTCATATGACTAGATCACTATAGATCACAGTAAGCCAGTAGTGATCTAGTATAGTATCTATAATATTAGATCACTTAGATTACTAGTAATCTAAGGTGAGTCCAAGACTACAATAGAGAGATAGACGAGTACTTAAGGGTGAAGTAGTTCCATAGTATAAGGATAATCTAGATCTCTATTAATCAATCTAAGTAATAGCTCTACTATTAAGAGTAATCTCTTAATGGACTTATACGCTATAATACTACTATGAACTACTTATAGCTACCCTATAGCTATTCAACCTGACTCACTTCCTAAGAAACAGACTCTTCTGTGACTTAGAAATAAGCCACCGTTACACTAGGGTGACTAAAAGTAGTAATAGAGCTTTTTTATTTATAATATAACTCTATAAAGTGGATTGGTGTCTAATAATGTGTGGATATTAAGCTATATTTTAGTTACTTGTTTTTAGAATTGTTCCCTTATAGTCACTAGATTAGCTTTAGCTTCTCTAACGGCTATTACGACCCTAAGGAAAGTCCTAATAATAGCCTGAGTACCCGCCCTTTACACTTAATTAATCAGTCCTATAAGTTTATCCTAATATATGTATATCTAGATATTTGATATAAAGTCAACTAATAATATTACCGTCAATATAAATAGTTGTCTTGCTATTATAGTGGACAGACCTCACAGCCGCTTTAACTCCATAGCTGTGTTAAGGCCCTTTGAAGATGCCCGGGCGATATATTACTTATATTTAAGGCGTGAATCTATAATTACTCCTAGTATCTTAATGTGATCCTTTAATATAACTACCTGTCCTTTAATAATAACTAGTGTTATATCGATCTTTTACACATCCTAAGTGAAATAAATCACTACCGTCTTATCTGCTTTAAATATTACTCCGCTTCACTTTTCCTATTCCTAGGCGTCCTCTACAATGGCCTTGATCTTGTCTTGATTGCTGTGTGCCGTCAGGCCAGTAACCTAAGCTGTGAAGTCATTAATGAAAGCGATAGCTCCTCCGTTGGCATTAATGCGTCGCTGTACTAAATCGGCATTGAAAAAATTATAACTGCCTGCCGATAGTGGAGATCCCTGCGGGAGCCCAGCTTGGTTGAGTGTCCGGACATCCGACTGATGCCCGTTTACTAGAATTGTGGCTATATGGTTGGAGCAGAATGACCCGATCCAGCGCACCAGCTTTTCGGGCATTCCTCTAGCCCTCATCCTTTGCAATAGTCGCTCCTTACACACCCCGTTATAAGCTCCTTTGATGTCAAAACTTATCAAGCTGACCACTCGTCTTCCCCTCTATATATTATAAATCTGCTCTTATAAAAGTAATAATACCTACTCCGCTAAATGTTGTTTGTGGGCTCCGAAGTGGTTAGTAGGTAGCAGCCTAAAAGTTTCCACTACATATGAGATCCTTTCCGCAATCACTGCCTCTAGTACCTTTCCCAGCGTGCAAAGTAGCGAGATTGGCCTCTAAGCCTTCACTACCGCATAGTTCTCTTTCCCCGGCTTTTTTAGCGGGATAATCTTAGTATGCCTCCATTGATCTGGCAAAACTCCTTTATCTAGTAATAACTGAAAAAGTTTCAGCACCCTGTATTTAATAGACGACTAAACCTACTTCCACACTACTACCAGTAAGCCATCCTCTCCAGGTGCTTTCTACGACTTCGCCCTATATAACTGCCTCTTAATCTCTTCCATCGTGATTTCTAGTATAGGCACTGGTCCTCGCTGGGATTCTTCTGCTTTATCTTAAATGTCATCTGGTAAAGGTAAAAAGAAATTTAAGAGAAGCTCCTCGGCCTATTCTTTAACAGTGGTTATTATTATGGTGTCGGCCTGTATAAGTCGTGGTACCTTACTAAAGGCCAACTTATTACCTGACTTTAGGTACTTAGCTGCCTTCTAGATATTATTATTATCTACTAGAAATTCATCTTAGTGCTTCTTTTTCTACTGCCTAATAGCGTTATAATACTATTTCGCCGCTGCCTTAGCTATATCTTCAAGCTCTACCTTAATATATCCAGCTCGCCTTAATGACCTCGCTTTGTTATATTAATAGGTATATACCTGACGCAGTTGGGTTAGATTAGACGACCACCAGCGCTTTGCGTAAGGAGACGGCTTCGCTCGCGGGGTTAAGGCGTAAACCGCGTCGAGGATGACGCTCATTAGTCTGTCTGTGTTTTATTATACCGTTCCCTCTACCGGCAACTTCCCTAGATTCTCTGTAATCCTTTGGTTTATCTTCTTCTATGGTGTGTTTTTAAATAGAAGACGCTTAGGTGGCTCTAGAATTAGAACTGTTGTGTTAAATACTGTGTTGATTGTGCGGTGGTTAGAACTGTGCTTGGTCTTATAGATTCTATATTAGATAACTCCTTTAGCCAACTTGTCTGAGGTAAGGATAAGATCAATTGTTAACTCGTGTTTGCCGCCTTGCCATGTCTTTGTACCTCATGGTAGTAGGCTATGTAATGAAAATTCGTTTATCAGATCGATGATTGTATCTCCTTCACCCTGCCTCACCATGGACACATCGTCCCCTCCCCACAACTGATCGTGTCTGTTAAAGTCTCCTATAATAACCACATCCAATATACCTCCTTCCTTACGCCTAGCATCCTGTATCAACCCGCGAAGCGCATCGCACGTATCAGCCAGTGCCCGTGCATCAAGACCTTCCACGTACACCGACACTACCAGGAGCACCCGTTCTAAGATGCGCACAAGCGCCGCAGTCATGTCCGAAGACATAACAGGAACTTATTCTACATCGAGGTCTTTTGCGATCCACAACATGCTTCTGATAGCCCATCTCCCTTCCTCTCTCCGGATTGACGGCACCATCTTTGCCCACTTATGATGAATCATCGGAGTAGTCAGCAACCGACCCTTTATCATCCGTGCCTGTGGTTCTTGAATCATCAAGCTCAAAAAGACGCTAATGTTTCCCTACAAAATGTGTATATTGGGAGTCGCCAAGATGTATTTAGTCGCCGAGCTTGCTGTTACTAGCTAAGCAGGGTTCTTTTGCAGAGCCAATGGTATAGAAATAACAGAAGCGTCACAATAAGCAATCATTTTTGCCTTAAACTTAGGTAATTTTTTTTTAACAATAAAGTACTTGCTCAAAATTCTCTCCCTTTCTTTGCTTTCCAGGACGTGTGCGTCAACAGTGAAAGCCGTTATTAGCGCCGCTCCCTGCGCTCTTTAGTTAATTAAGTAACGAGTGTGGTGGGGCTGGTCACTGGTGAGCCTTTTACAGCGGGGTACCTCTGGTACCTGGCTTAGCTCGCTGGCCAGCTGGACTTCTCGCTGTGTCACTGTTACAAGCCACTGAAGCCACTGAACCACGGAAACCGCTGCACCCGAAACGGAGCTTTTTTGCTCCTGTCACCATCCGATTTCAACGCCAAAAATAGCACTTTCCATTTAAAATCTGATTATGGCGCCACATTTTTCTGCAGCGCGACGGGCTTTTCAAATAAGTCTATCGCAGCGGCTGCCCCGTGTCACCGGCGAACTGTTCAAAGGCATCGTGGCCTCAAGATGGTAACTACGGCGGCACGACCAGTTGGACGACCGAGCAGGTTGACGCCAGCAATACGTGCGGCACTCTTCGACTGGATAAAACTACGAGCTGACTTGAGGCTTGTGGAGATGAAAGACTTGATCGAGGAAAAGTTTGAAGTTACCGTTTCGGAGCGGGCTGTCAGGCGAGCCTTGGCATCCATGAACCTCACGAGAAAAGTCGCCCGTCGCATCGCCCAACAACGTGACCCTGACCTGCGAGACCAATATCTTCATCGAATTTCCAAGTACAAATCATGGCAATTAATTTTTGTCGACGAGTCCGGCTGCGACAAAGCCATGGGAAATCGCCGCCATGGCTGGGCACTGAGGGGATTCACACCTGTTCTGGTCTCACAATTCGCTCGTGGTAAGCGATGGAACATCTTGCCAGCCTATTGGCAGGGCGGTGTTCTGAAGAGATGGGTGTACCGTGGATCAATAGATACGTTTGTATTTGACTCATTTATTGAACAGCTTCTACAGCATTGCAAACCATATCCAGAGCCGAAGTCTGTCCTAGTTATGGACAACGCATCAATCCACTTCTCCCCAAGAATGATGCAGATGTGCAAAGACGCAGGCGTCCGTGTTGAGGCGTTGTCACCCTACTCCCCTAACTTTAGTCCGATCGAGGAGAATTTCCATGATGTCAAGAAATTTATCAGGAAGAGGTGGTATAGGAATAGAGAATTCGTGAGACGGGATTTTAAAACGTTTTTGGAGTGGTGTGTTGATGTTGGTAGCGAGGCAAAGACAGCGGAAGCCCATTTCCGCCATGCGAAAATCTACGTGGAGCCTGTACCAACATGAAGACAGATTAAAATCATTACGCTATAGAAAAATTAGGCTTTCAGTCTGCCTCTATGTGTCTTTTATTTGAGAATCTCTTGATATTTCTAACCCATTGTCCAGCAATGGGAGGTTGTACGCCTCCTGCAATCAGCGCCGTGCTAGCAAACTTCGATTCTGCATATCTGAATTCAAGCTCGAGGTACCTTTTCCGGGCGACTGCACCTGCAATATCAATGACCTTTTTCCAGTCCCCACAATCTACCTGGTTCTTCAGAAAAATACAGTATTCATCGATGCGCTCATCCCACTTTCCTCGCAAGAGTAAAGGTGACGGAAGTGGTGGGCCTCTCGAGCCGAGTCAATCTGGAATTGTCAATGCTCACGGTATTTTGTGCTACCCTATGGCTGCTGGTTTTTCCTACATCACAGTATGGAGTAATAGATTTTTCGTCCAGCGGCCATAGGCCACTCAAGAGCCCTAAAGAGAGGTAAGCTCGTTAAGCTTAGTCTGTCTAAGGGTCGACTCTAGGGTACCACACGGGACGTAATCATTTCAGTTCTATTTAAAGAAAGTTGCCCGCTTGACAAGGTCCTTATCGTTGCGTGTGTGGGTCTGCCCCAATACAATATCATCTGCTGGTTTCTGTCACCGGTTAGTTTGATCGTTTTTCGAGCCAATTATCTGCGCCATGTCATGAAACAAGCAGTCTACAGATGATTCGACCAGCGTTTCTGGGCTATGCGAGCCTGACAACCAGCCAAGTGGTTACCGAAAAGGATGGCAAGTGGTTACCAAAAAGGATGGCCGCTTCAAACAGCACTCACACCAAAAAGCGGCCATGTTTTTTGCTACTCACTTGGATGGCCATTCTTACACAGCACACACGCCTGAAAAGCAGCACTGTTTCTTGCTACCCACTTGCCGGCCACCGAGACGCTTCGGAATTTCTGTTCAACAAACTTGAATTATAACGCCTCGGCAAACGAGTATTTGGACTGAATTCTAAGTCCAACAACGCTTCTAATATGGCCAAGTGCATCTTCGCTGCCCGAAACCGTGTAGGCCTCGTTGCGTGCCCGAGTCGGCGATAAAATCAATATAAACTATTGCGGACGATAGAAACATCTATCCACGGCCTCGGACCGGTGCCTGATGGGCACCGCGCCGTGGTGGTGGTGGACGCTACTTCCCAGAGCTCCTCTGCGAGCGAAACCGACCCCTTTCGAAGCGACGAAAATCTACCCTCGGACGACTCGAGGCCGGCTCGGCCCCGCCCCAAAAAAGCAAAAGAGATCAAGAGAAAGATTTTGCAGGCTATCCCAGGCCAGATCGATTCCTCTG
>JANAKD010000349.1:0-21979 GCA_027627215.1 Lecanicillium saksenae | reverse complement strand
GAAGTGGATGTAGGTTGTAAATGGAAGGGGTGCAGAAGTGGAAGGCACTTGAGTGGACGCATGCCAGCCGTGCCATGAGCCAGAGTGGAAAAGAGCCCAAGTGGGCAAGTAGTATTGCAATGCCCACTATGGGTACAAGGAAAAGGGTGCTGCAGTTATATGATGGCTGCTAGCTAGATTCTGAAGGGGTGTTTCTGCTGAGTCCACCGCAATTTACGCGGAATTTCACTCTTGTGCGAAAGATGGCTTTGCACGAAAATCTATGATATTATAGAAAACAATAAACAAAGTACCGTATATCACAATTTCGTCCCCGACATCAAATTGGAGAACACGTAGCCCCTCTTCGTCCAATTCCTCTACACGCCTCGCTGCAATGCTACCGTATCGCAATCTGGTCGTGCTGCACCCAACAGGTCTGTAAAGGCAGCGTGCCCAACCCGGTTTGCATGCTTCTGGGTTCGGGCGCCCGAAGGAGCCTTACAACTCCCAGCGCATTCTGTACCATTCCTCGCCACGCTTTCAAACTAGCAAACAACTCAAACCTCCTTCTCAAACGTGCGCACGCGCCTCTATGCCTCCCACTCCGGTCGGATTTGCGATGGCGCCGCGCAGCGGTCGTACACCAAGACAGAGGAATGCGGTATCTGTGACGCCTGCAGCCATGACCAGGACCTTGTTTGCGAGAGTTCGATCGATTTAAAGAGCGCAGACCTTGGATGCAGCGATGATAATCTCGTTAAACACACTCGACTACAGAACAGTGCCACTCCACGCATACGGTGGGCATCGGCTCCGCGTTCACTTGACAGTTGGTGGCGCTGTTTCTAAGGAAGGCACACGGCCGCGGCCAGTAAGCGTCGCGCAACCTCTACTCTCCACATATGCACCGCCAACAACAGCAGCGTCTTCCCCCCAGTTACCCACTAAGATTGCTCAGTATCCCACTAAGCCTTCTCAATAGCCCACTGAGCCGCCAGAGTAGCCCACTCCAATAGTCACACACCACTATGTGTAGTACACGGTTGTTTGGCGCTGCGGTAGGGGGTAGACGGACACGCAGATGGCGGAATTAGCACGGTCTGCAGCTTGTGGAAATTGTGAGCACGAGACCGTGGCGTTGGCGGGTATGAGACGAGGAACTCCTGCTCGCGGTGAGTGCTAGTTGAGGACGTGCTGTCCACTAACTAACATATACGCCCTTGGAGCACTGGCGGCGCCGACGCCACCCACATCACCCGCAGTCATGACTTGGTCCCCTGAACTTCACCGACGCTGTGGTTGAATTCTACAGACACTGGCCATTGCTGGTGCCGAGTCAAGCGCAACGGCCTTCAACTTGCTTCGTGACACTGTCAGCAACGGTGACGGTGGCTGTAGTGCCCGTCCAAATTGCTGCCTTTCGACGTGAGGCTCAGCCTTAAGCAGGTTGCGGCGCGGAGCTGGAACGTGGCTATGCCTCACTTGGAAGTGGCCAGGTAACGCCCTGTGGAGGCTCCTGCCCCCCGCCTCCTTTAAACCTTCCAACTTTCCTTACAAGCCTTCAAGCATGACAGTAAAGTGCCCGTCCACGCTTTAGTGTGATCTATGCAAAACCATGGAACCTGTTGGGCTGGTTGTGATCTTTCAAGAACGGTGAGCCAGTAATTCGACGCGGAACGACAGAATTCAATCTACCGATGCTTGGTAACCGGGTGCGAAGCGTCCCCTCTGCATCACTACCTTTCAGCTGTTGCTTCCTGTCGTCAGCCCGTCGTGCCCCTCCCAGGCGCTCAAAGGCGTACGCGTAGCGTCGACTCACAGAGGCACTCTTCTTCTGTACGCGACTTTGGGCTTTAGAGTGACCTTTCCTGCTACCTCAAGTTCCCCGCAGCGAGGGTCTACTCCGTGGTGTGCCCGGTGTCGTTGGCTTATCATCGGTTCGGTCGCGGCCGCCTAGAGAGCTTGTTAGTCGACACGTAGCGGAAGCGGGCGCACTGCATTTGCATCTTGAATACCTCCATCGGCAGAGCTAGCACGTTGAGTCTTGGCACCGTCGCACAGCCAGCGTAGCTG
This sequence comes from Lecanicillium saksenae, assembly GCA_027627215.1. Taxonomy (NCBI): domain Eukaryota; kingdom Fungi; phylum Ascomycota; class Sordariomycetes; order Hypocreales; family Cordycipitaceae; genus Corniculantispora; species Corniculantispora saksenae. The sequence goes on along the minus strand of JANAKD010000349.1, from coordinate 19,924 downwards.
GCGAAGCATTTGGCTCCTACAAGTATAACCATAACCAACTCGGGTATTCTTTGCTGTAATAATGTAGGCGGGGCCTATCTCTCGAACGTTCGCTTGGAAACATGCAAGGCACGGCGATGTGATGGCGGCCAGGCTGCTCTGCATATGCCAAGTTCCACCATATTTGGTGGAACACCCCCTAGAGTTGGTGGTACTCTCTCCAGGCGTTCCTGGATCAGCGATTTCTAAGCGTCCACACCATTAAGGACCAAAGACTTCTCAGTTCAATTTCAACGATTTGTGTATATTCTAACTTTCTGCTTATTGAACAAAATCATGGCATTTTATGGCGATTTCTGCAGGTAAATATCGACGTCAGCTAGGGACGCTGGTGGGGTAGTGTGTCCCTGGCTGGGAGTGCCGCCCGATCGCATGACAGTACAGTCGAAGCGCGTAGCGTGATTTCGGGCTCTGGGTCCGCCTTTATCACCTCCAGGCAGTGTGTCCAATAGTGTGAAACAATATATTGGCAAGCGTTTTTTGTGACATCATTGGGTACGAAAAAGGAAATTATGTTGTAAACAAACATGATATCACCGGAGTTATTATCTTGTTGCTCGGCGATTATCGTGCACGTGCCAGGATGAGATACGTGCGCAATATGGTAATATACTGAGCCGTATACTATCTTACACACTGCCTCCAGGCGTAGCACCAGTGAGCCTGCGACAGACCAGGAATTATCATGCAACTTCTTCCAGCGGTACCTCTTCTAGAACCTTCCTGAGAATTTATTGTTCAGATCTGAGGCCGCTATAAATATCCGGCACAAAACAATAGGCATCAAGGCTTGTACTGCCGTGAATAAGGCCTTGCGTGTTGGCTGGTGAAGCTTTAATAACGTGAATATCTCTTGAAGCGCCGTAGAATAATGCTTGTATCGTCCACGACTGTACCATTTTGCATTCGTTGGGAACATTTATATGGTGGTCAGGTTTTACCACATCCATGATGTTCAGCGTAAAGGCCGCAAAGTTGACCTCTATTCGCTTGATGTCGATGTTTTTAGACGCGAGACTCGAAATAAACGCTCTTAGATATAAATTGGCGTCAAAAGGGTCACATGCTAATCGTTGTCTCGAAGAAGGAGCCGAGTGAGTCCCTCGAGTAATAGAGATTACTATATGTGGCTTCTCACCTGTTTCGAGTTTGCTGTCGCGTCCATTTTTTTGTTCAAATGATAGCATGGACTGGAACAGTGGATCGAAATCGCGCGTCAGAAGCACGACATCTAGATTCTGATCCCTGATTTTTTGGATCCAGCTTTCATCCTTAAAAATGGTTGCCCATAGTCTGTCGTGGCACCTTTGTGCTGGACGATATTTGTGTAGTGCTCTCATTTGCACATTTGTTTTCGACAGTTGCCATCGCGCAATAGGAGATAAGAATATGTAGATATTTTCCCAAATTTCATTGCTTATATATTTCATGTTGACCATGTTGGAAGGGCAAGTAGCAGTCTCTGGTGCCTCCGCAGCATTTCTCCTCGGTTTATCCAGTATGCAGTTTCCACTTCTTGGACGGGCGAAGGGCGGTCGAGTGTATTCATTTTCTGTCTCTGGCAGGGATTCTCGTGCATATTGCTCTATAGTGTGGAGCAAGTGGAGTTTCTGGATCATCTGTGCCACGTTCGAGTCGGACCGTGTCATGAAATCGTCGCGTTCGATCTTCAACAAGACACGACAGATGTAGACGCCGGTTGTTGTAATTGCACTGACTCCCTCCAAACAGCAGCTTTCCAGTGTTACTATGCCGCAGGCACTCTCTTTGACAGTAAAGGGCTGCTTGTATAGTTGTTCCATACTTGGAGCTCGTCGTTGTATGGCTGTTGGGGCGTCTGTCAGAATACAAAGGTTTGTATCAGAAACGCAGTCCCTCACTTGTTTGTTGAGCCGTTTGTCGTCTTTGATCTTGTCTAAGAAACGCTCTGTTTCGGCTCCATGCCGGATGAGAAAGAGAAAATCGGACAACTTTCTCGTGTGAATGTATTCCCCATCAATTTGCCTCCAATAGATTCCTGTGGGGTTAACACCACCTAGAGGAAGGATGCCGTACGATTGCAAGCGCAACAAGGTGTCAACGTGCTGGCATTGCTCAGCAGTCCACGGCCCTTCGTGGAATGGAGTCACGCAAAAGATTCCTTCTCGGCTCTGTTCCATGAAGGCCTGGCTCATTGCCCGGATCTCATTGAAACTTTTCGCGCTTTTCCATGCTGCCTGAGTTTCTTGCTCTATCTTTTTGTTTATTGACATTGCTGCTCAGGAGCTTTGGTTTGCCTGAGTGACATAGCTTTTACGGAGGTGCCCTATCCTCTTAAATGCCCTCACCATTTGCAACGGTGAGCCGAGTATGAATCAGCTGTGGCATCCTGCCCTAGGACTTCTTGCAATTTCTGGCTCCTTTCCATTTCTTATTCTTCCCCTTTCGGATTTTCCGCCTCCACGTCGGCTTTCATGAAATGGATAATGGATTCTGACCTACGAAAGTATTTGTGGTAACGACTTATCTTGGTAAGCTCGGAAGCATCAGCCTGCGTGGGGGAGAAACAGAGAGATTGTCGTCGAAGCGGAATCAGCCCCAGCTCCAACATCAGCAAAGAGGAAGTCTTTTCAGCAACAAAAAGGAAACCCGCGTCGAACAGAAACAAGAAGAAGGGGTGGATGGTAGCAAAAGGATACTGTAAGCGAGCTCGAAAACGGAACTTAGGAATGCAAGGAAAACAGTGATGTTTTGGGGCTCGTATTAATACAGCGCAGGATTCTATTTCGACTGTTAATTCGTATTTCTTGACTCCAACAATACAATGGGAGACTTGTTCTTTGCACATCCTTTTCTGTTCGCCTGACTTACTGAACCTAAAAATCGGCTAAGTTCTAATCCGATTGTGTCGCATAGAGTGTTAAGCCCGCAAATATCTTGCCTTCCGGGAGCAGAGTCCTGGTACGATGGGGGCGAATCATGGCTATGGCCAAATCAACACGGCATCGGCAATACAGCTCCTCGTGGATCATTCTAGAATCACGTTGGGGGCGTGTTACCTTTCCAGACGTACCTTCGTACTCGAAGATATTTATTTTTAAATACAATTGACAATAACTAGTGTACCTATACGTTACTAACTGTATGAGCCTCAGTACTAGTTTTGTACGCTGAGGGAGGCAAATCGGCAGCGCCTCCAGATACCGCACTGAAGAGAAGACAGTAGGTATCTTCGAAAGCCACACGACTGGAGTTGCCATATGGCATGAAACGCTGTCTTGAATGGATGCCATATATGCTTTTCTACTCAACCCGCCATGCTGAAATCAATTCACCACATGGTCTACCCTGAGTGTCGAAAGCACACAGGAATGGTGTCGACGGATTAACGAAACTTCGGTTTTGAAAATTTTGGTTCATTTTATATTATTGCAACAAATGCGCCGAGGAGGTCGGATGGTGGACTATGGCCGGTGCAATTCTGTTGGACGAGCTGCCTGGGTACAGCTTGAATGAAGAAATTTACACCTGTATTCAAAAATCACAGGCAATATGTCTCAAAAACGAAGAGTAAAGTCGGTTGATTCGATGAAGTCGGCCAAACAGTGATAGAAGCTACGGAACTGTTGACGTTGTATGAAGAAGGGAAATCGTGTTTCTATTTGCCTTCTCTACAGCTGCTTCGCGAATTTGAGCAATGCTCTAACAAAACTGCATATGCTCAGTACGCGCCGCCATTTCTTCAAAAACCTCTGATGTTGCCCTACTACTCTGAGTTGCTGCCTGTTCTTCGAGAGTAACACGCAAGAGCCAGCGGGGCCTACGGATTCCCCTCCCAGGCGTAGTTTCGTCTAGTGCCCGTTGTCAGGGTTGAACGGGTGTTTGATTTGCTAGCAAACAGGTTTTTGACCATGAAATTGAACCGCTTATAATTCTGCCTGAAGAAACAACTCATGGTTGTACTAGATGTGACTGTCAAAGAAGCATGTGACGAGGTTCGGTCACAATGATAAGGAGATGCTAGCAGCTCGTATCTTGTTTTGGCTTGTCGAAAGTCTTTTCCATAGAACGGCTCGCTTCGATTGCACTAGATGGCCTTGCAGTTGGAAGCGCATGCCGGCTCTGGTCGCATATTGCTACACGACTAGCTCTCCTGCCAAAGTCCGATGGATGCCTTCGCACCGGTCTGTAGCTGTTCTCCTGTATATGGTGAGCACATGTGCTGCGGTGTGAGCGTGACACTTACGATATCAAGCGCTGTGGGACGAAATGAAGGTGATGTGATGTACTCAAAGTATCTCTTGTATCTAGCGCAGAGATAAATATCGATGCCATATTTGTGATTTAGACGATCCAGTCTGCGCATAATGCCCTGAAGACTCCTAGAAACGCTTTCATTCGTCCTATCTCTTGGCCTATTCTTTTCCATTACGCTGCCGCCCATGTCGTGGATGTTGGAGGATTCGCATCCTTGGCCGCGCAGGTGCTAGTTGTGTGAGGCAATACCACATATATGCGGTTCCTAATGCCAAAATTGCGCCATTCTTAATGCTACGGCTCTGAAAACCAGACAATGGAACGGAAAGACGGGCATGACAGGAAGATGAGTGAAAGCGGACGGAGCAAAAATCACCAAACGGACAAGTCAAGATCAGGACGTAGCACTAGTGGAGACGCTGACTAGTGGACTCACAGCCGGTTACAGTCCGAGGGTTGGCGCGTAGGATAAATTTTGACGGCGAGCCATCCGCCCGCATAGAAGAAATACTATTTCAGATAGAATGGCAGAAAGGTGCCAAAAATCCGGCATCGTCCTTGCGGTGAGATTTAAACAATTGGACAATTGGCTCGATGAGCCTCTGGAAAAGCCATGGTCTAAAACTGCCTGTGACGAAAATAGACAGGACAAATGGGAGGCTACGTGCCTATTGGAGGCGACGGGGCAGCCGGAAAGCCATCAGCCTGTTGACAGCGTGCCATCAACAACTGGACGACAGCGAGACTGGCTACCAGGCGTGTCATGCCATGACCGCTGAAACCAGGTCCGTTGTGTTCATGCTGTTGATTTGCCTGCATAGCCTAGAAGTAGGCTCAAAACGGAAGTAAACTATTTAAAGCAGCTGCTGCACAGCAATAGGTATCCATGAGCCTGCACTTCGCACTACTGATTGAGAACACACCTAAGTCGCGTCATTTTCTTCCTCCCTAGACATGGGAGCCGCAGGGTCGGTCGAAGCACCTGAGCTTGAGACGTATACTGATTTAGAATGGGGTTCTGACGAAAGGAATACCACGGGCTCATCTAATGAAAGACAACCAAATGCAGGGTTGAATAGTAGGTCACTCTACCAGCATTACTTTCGGTCGAACAAGAGACTGATGCGGTCTTACAGCGGTTTACGGCAAGCCCACACAGCCATCTGTCTCGACTTGCAACGGCTGCAAGGACCTTAGTCAAGAGTGGGAGGTGGAGGAAATAATCGGAGACGAAACAATAGATGGAAAGCTATTTTATCTGATGAAATGGAAGCCGACACTAGTCGCTGAAGATGATGCAGAGAATGCCGCACAATTGATCAGGAAATGGAGCTCAAAGAAGCGGAAAGCAATGGCAAAAGCCAAACACAAGCGTCAGCCCAGAAAGCCGGCACGCAGGGTTGGGGTCCATGTGTAATCTTTGCTGCCGTCCTTCACAGCGCCAGGCTCAGTCAACATAGTATTTGCTACATTACTATGAAATGAAGTTGTGTTACCCTAGCGACGCACTCAGGCACCCGCTGCTACCTGGTCTGGAACGGAAAAATGGCTTTACTAGCCTCATGTTACCAGCGTCTTGCCAAAAACTCCACGTAGTACACTTAATTGAACGGGTGTGTAAGAATTTCTCATGTGTTGGGGGCAGCTTGCCGAAATGACTCGGCTGGCCAGCTTCCGCCGTGGTACCTTGCTACGCCGCGTCGGCTTCGTGTAGGTAGATATACCGCCATTTTCCCGTTTATATGAGCAACAGCATCAAATAAGTGTCTTTGTCTGTAAGGTAAATTAATTGGGATTGCTAGCTCCGCAATCAACCAGCCGACTACGTTTCCAGGAATGGCGCCTGTCGCTCGCAGTATCTGGGTATGGACCTCGATGGGCAAGTCGCCATTGTAAGTTCCAGGGTCTTCGACATCGTCATCGGAGACTACTCCATGGGTGTGTTTGAACGCTCAAATCACTAGATTCTCTACTGCGCCAAAAGGCTATGATACCAGTTACAGCGTAACTGTGTCGTGCTCAACTGCCTAATGGACATCTAGAGCTACAGGCGGATGGAATCTTCGACTATATAATATTCGATGTATCAATAATCAAAGAACTGAACGAGGCCATACGTGTCTTAACCCTCGTAGTCAACAAAGTAGGTTGTTATCATTTCAATTTATGGTGTAATTTTTGCACGCTGCCGCGCAGGGCGGAGCGTATTCCGCCAGGACAGGCTGAGAATGGGCATCTTGGCCTCAAAGCACGACATAGGCAATTAAGTAGAAGACTGTACTGTAGTATGGAGGCTGTATTATAACAAACAGAAGGGAAATTTTAGAAAAGATTAAATATAAACTGGGTGGAAATTTGGCGCAGAAGCATTTGCGTGGTGATGTAGGCTGGTTTGCTAGTGCACATCGATTGGTGCAATGACAGACGTACGGGCGGCCGCAAGATTTCTAAATCTAAACTATTTTGATTTAGAATTTTTCATTATCATTCATTTCATATATTTAGATGCTGTCCTGCCATCCACCGATGTCGAAAATTCTCTGCCCGTCTGTTGCAGTACCGCCGCGGCTGCCAAGAGTACCATTTTGACCTAAATCAGTCAGAGAAGCGCCCTGATCGTCTTAGTATACTAACTTACAGCTATTAAATATCAAATGAAAGGTTTTGATGCAAGCTGAGACGCCCTCAATCTCATTAGATAAGTGCGGTATGACATCTATCTCTTGGCCTGGTGGCTCCAGGGTGATCATGAAGGAAAGCCTTTGGTCCCGGGAATCTCCAGACAAGAAGCAATCGGTTTTTGATGCATTGTAAGCGTTACTGCAGAAATCTTGTATAGCAGCATTAATATTCTCCTGATTCTTGAACATGGTTCCGTTGCGGTGACAGCCACTCAAAGTCGGTGTTGGTGGGCGGGGGACAGTCGTAGCTGAGGGCATGTCAGTGCCGACTCCTGACGCTTGATGAGTTCTTCCCAGTCCAGTTTCAGAGCTTTTGGTACTAATGGGTGTATCGTTCGGTGTTTTTGTCGGATCTGCATTGCTCGCCTGCCCGCGGGTAGTAAGGAATACCTTGCCATCAGACGTTGTTCGTGTCAGCTGCGCGGGAAGACTGTTCCCAATCAACACTGTATAGGTGTTGTACGCCAAAATGGTATTGATATCAGTCACTTCAGTATTGTATGCCAAGAAGTTTGGCGCGATTTCCGGACCGAGGCTGCTGACCGTATCACCGGGCATCGGTACCCAGTACGCCGTTTCGGACGCATATACACGACAAAGCCATAGCTGCCAAGTGCAGCAAATAATGAGTAAATCCGGCAAGCCCATCTTTCAATGTACAAGAGACAAGACCTGGATGCAATTTCAAGCTTCTTACCCGGGTATTTATGTTCGCTGCGTTCTTCCAGGAAAACAATGGCCGTTGTGCCTACTTACTCCGCATAAGTACAGAATAACATACTCAGCAGGCGAGATGAATCGTCGTTTCTGCCGGCTATTTTCCACGGTTGAAATATCCGTTAACTCTCCGTCTTCTGCTTTTGGGAGCTTCTGAATCCTTTTGTAGTTCTGGATTGTTTTGACTTTCTTTCCACCTCAAATCCCTGCTCCTCAGGCGCATTTCTGCTTCTGGATTCTTCTCATTTCCGGAGCACTACTGTTTCCACTGTCGGCGTCAAAATGCAGCAACGAGGAGTAGAAACAGAAATAACACAATATTGGGTGAAAATTTGACCAGCAAGAAGAGCCATACTCACTGGCTAAAATAGGAGCTGGGCGAAAGAGGACAGAAGGACAAGCGTGCAAAACGACGTCTTCCAAGGAGACAGCGACCAGCGACCAACCACGGCCTATCACAAGAGCAGAAGAGTCCGCCCACGCCAGCATCCATGCCTTCAGACTCAACGTCCCTGCGCGAGACAATATGTCGGCCGATTTACAAGAAAAAGTTTGCACGGCATTATTTCGATTTATAACCAGCTTAACGCCATCGGTGTGGGCCGATTTGTGTGCCACTCGTTGTCGTGGTCGCCGGCAACGAGGGGCTCTCATACAGGCTGCCAATGCCAGAGCATCAGAAGCGGAACTAGCGACTGCCACTGGACATACAGACCAGGCATATGAAAGAATGTGGCACGACTCACATGATGACCTTCAACAACATATAGCCGAGTCATATGTCGAAGGGCATGAAGATCGTGGCGAGGCGATTGCTACTCCTCATCATTACGAGTCCGATGAATCTGAGGATGTAGGCCAAGAGTCGGCCGCTCCAGTGGCTGATGGTCCGTCCATGAGCTTTGTGTCGAGCTTCACAACTTTAAGGACGGATACCATACGGCCGAAGCGTCCTCGACCATCATTCAGCTCGCCTACGCAAGGGACTCGCTTTTCAAAGAGTCGGTCTCGCTCGACCGCAATCGACGGATCTACGGACTCGACAACAGATCCGGGGTCATCCAATTAAAGCGTGTCTTCTTCTTCTATTGAGACCAGGGTGCTCAATGGTAAACGCGTTTTCGGAACTGAGTACAATAAGAAGTCGAACTGATTTCAATGACTGGGAAGAGAGGCTAGTAGGTGAGACACGGTGCTACTATTGGAGAGGCCCAAAATCTGGACGGCTGTTTTGGACGAATAGAGTAAGGTGGGAGGATATAAGCGCAAAACAGAGCAGAGAGAGGTGCATGAAGTAGATGACCGTCCCATTTACACTAGCACGTTTTCAGGTTAAAGGTGCTAACATTGGGTCGTGATGTCGGAGCCCGTGAATTTGCGACCCGGCCTTGAATTTTCAAAGCAAAGAAGCCCATAATGTTTTCCAAATGCCCCGGCGTTGAGTTTGTCCTGTACTGAAAGGCATGAAACTACGAATTTTATGAAGTCAATAATGTATATTCAGTATCAACCCCTGGTTTTCAAACCGCTTTCCAACGCCTGGCTTGGCAATTTGTTTGCTCGGACAAACGATTTGTCTTTCGTGTAGCCCTTAGCATAATTGAAAAAAGAAATTAACAAGTATGCCTATTGTGACGTAAAGAGGAAGGCACCACTGGTAATATCGCCGACAGTGTGGCCTCTCCGTAAAAACAGGGTTACGACGATTCTGTATGTGTAGTCCGTTCGTCATGTATAAGCCCCTGTCGTTCGGATTCGCACCGTGAAAATACCGCCCTGCATATCAGATCAAAGGCTGGTCTCTGTTGTCAGCAGAAAGGAGACAAAGCGAGAAATATCACGCGAAGAAAACTAGGCTGGTCAACTTACTTCAAAGACCGATTACGCTTTAACATTGCCGCAAGTCGGACAAGTTGACCCTGACTTAATATGAGGACACGTCTCGCAATCTTCAGCCATATTTCAATGCTGACGATGGTGGCTGGGCAACTGAAAAACGGTACATGGTGAGGAATAATATAACATTTGTATGACGCGCCGAGGTATTTGTGCCTGAAGTCGCCACCCTTCGTCAGGCTGCACCTCGCTGGCTAGGAGAGCCCCGTTCGGTCCGGAATAATATTAATACTGTGACCCCACAACGTTACCAATCGTTCCTCGCGTCGCTCAATTACTACGACACTTCTTTCCAAGCCTTTCAACTTATTGAAGTTAAGCATGTCTACAATTTTGCAATGCGCTTGTTCGGCGGCTTTTCTGACCCACGATGACTTGGAAACTCACATTGCAGGAGAAGAGGTCAGCATCCTATAGTTTTTCTTGTATCGGAGCTGAGACATGACAGTCGTTGAAAGCAGCACTGGTGAAATCACTGGCTAGCATATCAACCGCTCTCGAACGGTGCAGCTCACACGCCATAGTGGATTGCAATGACACCGCTGGTATCGATGAACGAGGGAAAATTGGCAGGACGCGGCATTGTCCACATGTCGGATGTGGCAGAGTTGAAGCATTCTCCAAGCGCAAGGAACTGCGAATACACTTTCGAATGCGTAAATGGATCGCTCTCAACCGACAACGACGAGATGTTAACAAACTTTCCGCAGATGTTGAGTGCGACGAGGTATGCCAATGCTGTGCATTCCGTTTCAGGCAGGCGAGCAAGTTCCTGAGGCATACACCAGATATGTCTATGATGGACAGCCATCAGGCTGCTTACGCAAAAGAACGGCGAGCCGCGATCGCGAAACGCATCGACAACGAGTTGCATATTGCGGAAAGTAAAATAATGCGGGAAACCGCAGGGGAGAGAGCTATGTCCAAAAGGCCGAAGCTGAGCCATGATAGCCATATGCTCCCGGAAATCCAGAACGCATTTGAGCCTATGGCGCGAAACCAGGAAATCACCGGAGAATTTGATTTCGGGGTAGCTTGCGTGTCACAGGCACATAACTTGACGGAAAGCCGAACTGTTGAGCACAGTATATCCCAATTGGCCGAGTCGAGCGAAGAGCTTACCGCTTTTCAGCCCTTGCCGAATCTGACTGAATACAACGCTCCTGTTCACCAGGAGATAAACTGGTTGCCCTGGATCAACCAACCGGAGACCTAGCGTCGTGGGACCATTGATCTAATGTTTTGCTATTCTTTTGTAACTTCATAGTTCAGTTTAAGTGTGTCAGTCTGCATGCTCTCCACCATCTGTTCTAACCCTGCTGGGATCTGCAATTTTGGCCAAGTTCCGTTTATGATATGGTCTGTCGCAAACTCAAACGTAATCGCATAGCCATCCTTAATCTCATAATCGACTCGAGCATCAAGAATAACTCTGTACAATGTTAAAATCAATTCGTCTCAACGACAAAAAAACCAACTTACACGCCGCCATTTTGAAAGTCCTTCGGTGTAGCGGTGCAGCCTACAGCTGCTAAATCGTCAGGCTCAGTTTCCCACAGCAGCCGTCCTCCTTTCTTCTTAGGAACATGCTGCAAATGTGAACCATTATAATATTCCACTTGCGACCCTTTTGCCCATAACTGGATAAGTAGAGAGTGACGACCAGCTTTCGGGCCGCCAGCCCGAAAGCTTACTATATGCCCGGGGTAGGCTTTGTATCTCAACCAGTGTGCTAATCGGCACTTTCCCAGGACTGATCCGACTATGGAACTAATCCGCTGTATTGTGTCAACTATGCCGCTATAACTTCCTTCGGCGTACTTACCTCATCTTCAAAAACGCGTTGCTTGCAGAAACCCAGACCATACTCTGACACGAGTGGGAAGCCTCTGCGTTCCATTTGCCAGACATGTTCCCCCATCGCGGCATCATCCAGATCAACAAAACCATATTCATCGAGATGCAGCCTTGCGACCTCGGCAGATATTATTGTTGAAGCCATGATTGCCGTTGTCTGCCTGGTGCCTCTCACGCCGAACAATATTTCTCGTCGGCTTACGTACTAATGGAGCTACCCATGAGCACCCCGCCATCTTCCGAGATTTCCCCGGTAAAAAAGTCTCGCGCTTTCTTGCCTACATGACGTGAGCGCGCGTGGAGTTTCCTGCAAGGGTACATTTTGCGAGCCCCTTCATCACGCCGGACGGGGGTACATTGTGCGAGCCCCTCCATCATGCCAGGCAGGGGTACAATCTGTGAGCCCTCCATCACATAGTGCAGGGGTACAATCCGTAACCTTCCATCCCATCATCCGACCTGGGGTGCATTTTACTTTGGATAACGAGCCAGACATTCCAGCATTAAACCGATCGCGTTTCAACTTGGTCTGTGTAAGAAAGCGCATGACGGCGGGCGTAAGAATACAATGATTTATATTCGTCAATATGAAATAAGGTGGCATCCACTCTGTATCTTTGAGTTTAGTTTATAAACGAGCTACGTGAAGTCAATCCGGCCGATTTGTCCCGCGGCGTTCAGATTTGGAACCTGCCCCCTTATGAGAAGTTATTTGGCTTGCAGGAACGCCTCCATACGCTTGCAGGATAGTCAGCCCCTCCTGCATGTAGGTCTCGGAATCCATGCCTGGCAAGTGCAGATGATATGTGAGTAGTGGTTAACCTCGCTCTCTCGAGCAAGTGCAAGGTGCGTCGCATATTGTAGGCTACGTGCCTTCTTCAGCCATCCATAAAAAGCCTGCCCTCCTTCAATATCCTTAGGCTGTAAATTATTCTCCAAGTATTTGACCAGATTCTTACTGTGCTCAAACTGCCTCCACAAACTCAATACCCGCGTCTGTCGACAGGTCCTTGTACAGAACATGGCTGCAACTACCAATGACGGCAACTCCTCGGCCCAGGTCGAATCACCGCCGACTCCTTTCCGCATCATGAACTTCGGCGTCCCAGGAATGGTGCAGGCATCTATGCCGCAGCTTCTTGGCTGGGCCATCAACGGCTATGCACCACTTATGCTTGTGTTGGGTCTTCTTGCTGGTGCAAGATCCTATATGTACAATATTCTAGGCTTGCTTGAGAAACACTTCAGTTAGTATTAAAACGCGTGCTATATGTCATGCTATGCTAACCCCCAATAGCCACAGAGCTCCATGTGAAACACTCAACCCTTTCATACGACATGCTGATGGCCTGGGTTTACTCTCATGGCCTCAACAACCTAGCAAGGTCAAGACTTGTTCGGGTTGATGACAGCGGGCCAAATATGCAAAGCCAGTGCGACGGAGAAGAAAACCCAATCTGGTTTGCTCCAGGGGACGGCAGCTTCTTCTTTCGGTTTCAGGGAACCGTTCTCTATTATAAGTCTTACACGACTACCAAAGCTTACCACGACGAAGAACACATCATCATCAAATGCATTGGGCGAAGTGGCAACGTCCTCAAAACCTTCATGGAAGAGTGTCGACGCGAATACTCTCGGCAGAACCAGAATATGACAAATATATTTGAACATCGCGGCGAGTTCTGGCAGAAGAAAGCGACGAAACGAGCACGTGCACTCTCCAGTGTCATTATCCCGGAGCAACTGAAGCAAGTCCTAGTTGAGGATCTAAAGAAGTTCCAAGATGCAGACAACTGTGCCAAGCATAGGGAGCGTGATATTCCATACCGTCGAGGTTATCTTCTCTACGGTCCTCCGGGAACTGGCAAATCTAGCCTTACCTCGGCGATTGCCGGCCAATGCGGACTGGATATATTTATCATTGACATCCCCTGCATCAATGACACACAACTCAAGGAGCTATTCCGCAAACTGCCAAGAAGATGCATTGTCTTGCTGGAAGATATAGATGCTGTGGGTGCCGATCGTGATGAGGACGGAGCCGAACAACAGGGGCAGAAACATCGGTTGTCACCATCTGGTCTCTTGAATGCGATCGATGGCGTCGCAGCCCAGCAAGGCCGCCTTCTCATCATGACAACTAACCACAAAGAAAAGCTGGACCCAGCTCTCATTCGACCTGGTCGCATCGATCTGAATCTCGAGTTGACCTATGCGGACGCGAAGGCGACAGCGAATCTCTTCGAATTCATGTACAAGCCTGTTGGGGGCGCGGCACCCCTAAGTAAAGCCGAAAGCGTGGCGATAGAGCGAGCTGCTCACGAATTCGCTGCCATAGTCCCCGAGCATAAATTCACCGTGGCAGAGATCATGGCCCATATCCGGCAAAACTGGGAGTCACCGGAGATGGCAGTGAAGGACGGCCCGGAATGGGTCAAGAAGGTTTTGATGGAGAAAGAGGACCGTTTTGACAAGAATATTTCTTCGGGAACATCGCCTACCGCCCGCGAGGCTGTAGAAGAGAAACAGAGAGATTGTCGTCGAAGCGAAATCAGTCCCAGCTCCAACCCCAGCATCAGCAAAAAGGAAATCTTTTCAGCAACAAAAAGGAAACCCGCGTCGAACAGAAACAAGAAGAAGGGGTGGATGGTAGATGAAATAGAGTGGCTGTGGGTGAGTCAGGATACCCAGGTACAAAACGATATACCGAGAAACAAAAATCGTCGCAATTTGCCTGGGGCGGCATGGTGAGCGCCGCAGCACGCAATTTGAACAAATCTGCTGACCAAAATCCAGTAGCACCCCACCTCCGTCGCCTTGCGAAGAGAACCACCGCGATATGGCTTTTGAAGAATGCTTCCCTTGCATATGCAGGGCTTCACCTCGCTTACCAGTCCAGGGGATTGGAAGTTTTGGCTGGCCTTTTGCCTCTACTTTCCCTGACTCTTGGCGTAGTGATAGCATGGATGATTGCCGCACGGATAGTTCAGAAGGATTGAGCGAGGGCCTGTTTATGGTGCGACCAAAACGTTTGCCCGCGGGCGTGTCACGCACAGTTTCCTATGAGTCTTGTCCCGGGCTTGCTTCCGCATCGCAAACCTCCTTCGCTCAGACGGATTCCTTCGACAGCCCAGCCTCTGGGAGCCGGGCCACCCCTGGCGGCCGGCATGATGAAGAAACCAGGAGAAAAGTGCAAGAGTGGCGCTACTGGTCGGATAGCATGAGTGTCAGTATCCAAGATCTTTTGCCGATCGAGGACGCAGATGACAAGCTCCAGGGTCATGGCGCGAACAATTGAGGCTGATGGCAGACATGTCATACGGGTTGGAGGCGTTCAACTACCAGTCTTTACTTACATACTTTGTTATTCCACTCCTTGTTTCTACAGTATGAGAAATACATCGCATTCTTTGGAAGCCAATTGCATAAGAGGAGAATAGTACGCAATTTTTGGCCGGCGTCCCGAGTGGCCGCGGCCAGCTCCCAGGCCGAGCTTGTCTGGTACGACCAGCGAGAAGCATTTTGCTACCCAGCGCAGGAGAAAAAAAAATCAAAGGAAATTTAGGTGCGGAAACGAGAAGGGTGGGTACGCCGCTGTCCTTGCCATGATCTTTCACCAGCCGTGCCGAAAGCACGTCATGGCGGGAAACTTGACGTGGTGGCTCTCTTCGCCAGACACGGACCAACTCTGCTCATCCTGCCTAGATTGCCTTCGAATCTGAAATGCCAACCGCAACATAGGTACAGCGACGGTGCAACGGAGCCCATGGAAGGAATAGCGCCAGTAAGCAGGCGCCTTCGGTTCTCGAGACGCAACGGCGCTCTCCAACAGCCGGATCACAGCCGGTTGGTTCAAAAACCCAGATGTAGGCCGCCGCAAGCTCCCATCTCCCCAGCTGGCCAAGCCAATTGGGCTCGGACCATGGGCATCTTTTAATGTTGGGTCAGCTCCTGCGGCCAGTAAGATAGCGCTTAACTAGCAGCACGTATGGGCAGCCACCTGAGTGGCTGGCTTGTAGTAAGTATTAGGGCGCTATGCCAGGTTTAGAGGTAATTGTAAGGGCCACTGCAGGTGCCAAACCAAACCAAAAGTTTATTACGCCCGGTGACTAGAAGTAGCCAATACGGCTCACTAGCTAAGACCCACTTCTGCGCCGCTTCTCGTGTCATGCCAGCCCAAAGGACTTGGTGGCCAGGCGCACAGGAACTGTTCAAGTGCGCCATATTGAGGGTATTTCGGTTGAGGTCAGATTGGTCTCGATGAAGTACCGTAACGGCCGCGGGCATGGATATGCCGAATCGAACACGACTGAGAGGGCGTCAAACAGAGACGCGCGCCTCGTAACATCACTCTTTTTCTCTACTCATAATGATTTCTGCTTACGAGGTCAATGATCATAACTCAACGGACTTAATTTCGGTCTCGGGCTGCATCTATGGCAGACACCCTGTCTACGAACGCTTCGCCACCTATCCGACCAAGGTTACATTCGCGCAAAACATCTGACCGTTTACGAGAAGGGGAGCTCCCACAATTTTTAAGAGGACCATCGAATTTTCCCAAAGACAGAGGCTCTATCTTTAGCGAAACGGGGCTAAATGATGAAATAACTGATACAATAGCTGGGCGAATGGCAATGGTAGAGAGTAAGTCCTCTCTACTACATCTTTCAAGCAAAGAACCGTACCAACAACCGCCCACCCAGATTCCAACAGGCTTCTATTGTGAGGAGCTTGGATCTAGTATGGCCAACACCATAGCTGTACGCAGACCAGACCATAAATCACCAAAACTTTAGTATACGGCTTCCTTACCGGGTCATTGAATAATAATACATAATATAGCGATGGGTTATTGTCCAGGTCACCGCATGTTTGCGCTGTTCTATTCTGGTTCGAAAGCATCTCAACGTCGACGTATCGCTATCAGCCTTAAGCAGCTCAACAAGGTGACAACCACTTTTCCCTGTTTTCATTTGTCGCTTGAGATATGCTGCTATGTTCACTGGCCTGAATCAGCATGCTATCACCACGTTCTGTCTCGCCGCGCAGGTGATCAACAAATTGCCAATGCCTTCCTCGTCATCCCCCGCGCAAGGGTCTATCATCAATTTCTACACATAGATTAATACAATTTTTNAACATCATTTTTTGGCTCTCATGTGGTATTTGACTTGCTCACCAGATACTAGCTTCCCTACTAAGACAGAGATCGGATGCTTTTCTTAGTTGGTGGTGAATACTACGCATGTTATTGGCAACAAGTTGTATTTAGCCAGTATACACAATTTTCAGCTCAATGGATAACATTTTTGATGAAACTGAATCGACAATTGCCCGTAGCTACTAAGAAAGCTCTATATCTAGACTACCGTCCGTCGACTGGTCTCCAGAGTACCAGAATCGCTGCAAGCCCCAGCCCTTTTGTCCGCCGTGCGGATTGTCCAGTTGCACATTTCTAGAGGAGCACCTGACCGCACAAGTCGGTTACAAAGATCTCTTTAACGCAAAGCCTATGAAATAATATCTGGTGAGGATACTTGCCTCTCATGTCTATCATCGCAAAAATCCCTCCAGCATAAATCAACGGGGGCGCTGTCTTACTTTCTGAGAGCAGTGGCATGTATTTCCGAACATAGCCTTGCCTACAACCCACGCCCAACACGACAGCGACCTTACCCCCGGCTTCGATGACTTGCGGCAGTGCAAAAGAGACCAGCCCGCCTGAACAGGCAGCGCCGCCGAGGACACTCCTGCAATCGCAGGCAGTATCATGAGGATGGGCTACAAAAGCGCTTATAGCAGGATGATTTTAGAGTAAGTATATCCGGGCTAACTTATATGTAAGTGATACTTGAAATGGCTCTTGTGTAGTCAAACGGTGAGCCCTGATGCAGCACGCGTGTGGGTCCCGTGCCGACTGTGCCTGGTCGTCTTTGTCGTATCAATCTGATCGACATCAAACGTTTCGGTGAGGGACACTTTTAAAGAAGCTACTCGACTAGCTCAGCTCTTTATCGCTTCGGTTTGGAATTTGTCTCGTCAAAGCAGCATCGGGACTGTATCGAGGCGGAGTCGGAGCTCAACTTGATGTTGTACTTGGGCAGGGAGCAGGGAGCTGCTACCTCGCCATGCCAATGCAAGCCTGCTTGGCCCGCCCGCGCGCGTGCAGAATTTTCGCTTAAGATGGCGTAGCGCAATCAAATTTCCATTATGCACGTCGCCCAGCTCGGACTAGTGCTCCATGGAGGCAGTCGAGTTTGAAAGTGAGGTGGTAGTCAAGGCGGGGTAGGCAGACAGCTGAATTATCACCAGGCAGCAATACTTATCAGCATGCATGAAACAGGCATCTGAAGCAACATGGTTTGGGAGTATGAGCTGCACCAGCTTTGGAGACACTCGGAAGGGTTACGCCTTTATGGGTACCTAGCGCAAGTCGGGGACACATTGTAAGGATTCTAGCGCACTGGTCGGAAGTGGAAAGAAGCTACATATGAGCCAAATTGAGGATTAAAATGAAACACGGCTTCTGTTTATACTTGCTCTCGTGTTACAGTACACTTGATGAATAGCCACACCCTTACCAACCAAGTGTGGCCAGCGGTTACAGTTATTGCTCGTCCACTTGTTCGTTTTATCCCCAGGCCAAATGGAACCTTTCTACTAAGTATCTTCTGGCCCAACCGGGCTCTATTCTGGCAATCGTCCGCAATTATCAATTGCGGGCCAGCAGAACTCTCTATATAATAATATACTGGTACGGACGGCTGGCATCAGAGCTGAAGCTAGTTGTTTTTATGTGTTTCTAAGCACAGTATCAGAATGAAGTGGTGCTGGATTCTCCCAAGTATTCCTTTTCTCTTGCACGGAGCACTAGCAAACAGAATGACAGCAACCAAGTTCGGTTCCAAGGCGCCACGAGGCGGCTTCTTCTCTTCTATTCCACCTTCTCTATCAACAGCCATTGAGAAAGCGTATGAGCAATTCGACAACAAAATTTATTGTTATAGTGGAAATTCTACCAGTACAGTCGCTTTCGAACTGGGCATTTTCGAAAAGTGGACGCGTGACTTTTGCAATCAAACACATGAACCACTTGCCGCTGATAACGGCGTTTACAATATCGCATATACGCACGGCGCGCTCGCATACGATTTTCATTTACATTGGGACTCATTTAGTAAGAATTGCAGCGGTTACAGTGATATTGATCCGGAAAAATGTTACACCGCACTGTCAGACATTGAGGAGGGGTGTCATAGATATAAGCAGGGAGGAACTATGGCGAAGGATTGTATTATTTACACGTTCGGGCCGAGATAGAGATTTATTTCTTCCACCTCAGAACGGGAATCACCTATATAGACATCACTGACTCAATTCTTCCTGTCAAATCATGCTTTAAGTCATCTCATTGACGTTCCTCAGGCCGGCTTGAAAGCTACACCGTTTAATCAAAATGATATACTCTTGCACCGTTGGCGCAGGATTGCCTGCAGCTGCAGAGCCGAAATCGCCCAAAATGGAAATTGAGGTCATCGAAGCGGCAGAAGCGGTGTATGTGGCGGCTTGGTGGTGCATTTTGCGAATTAGCCGCAATGTAGGATTGCAATGAGCGAAATGAGTATTAAACGTATGCATGCCCTCTATTCGCAGCGGGCAGCCAGAAGCAACTAGCCACTAAGGAGGCAATGTCGGCCATCAATATCCTAAATGGAAGTGCTGAAGGGTGGGTGCCCAGGTAAGCTCACGGCCTCCGCCCAGCCCAATTGCCCCCCAATGCCCTGCTAGTTGTTCTGAGAGGACAGCGACAAAAACGCTTCAAGAAGTTAGCATGCCACTACTGTATCTTCATTTATTCCTCAGACTTTTTTGCGCTATTTTTAGCATAGTATCCCTAGGCTAACAATAAGAATTGTCCTACAGCAAAATAACCTTTTTCTGGCAGAATTTTTTGTAACTGTGTGCTGTTCAATAGCGATGCCATTTGCCTGCAGGATGCCGCTCTAAATCAGTAAATAAACTCACCCGGCGTCACCATTGACTTCCCAGCTTTCCAACAGTTTTTCATCAATACAGTACTCGTGCGTGCTATCTGTATCATCATAAGCCGTACCACCGTCCTTAAGCGCGTCAAAAGCTGTTGAAAAGGATGCCTCCGATGGTGCAATAGTAGCTACTACACATTTTCCGGCCAGGAGCTGGTATTCTCCATCTTCCTTCTCCATCTCATCGATAGCAGTCTGTTCCAAAAGATCCAGTTTTTTGTGTTGTTGAGATATGTTTTGCAGTGTATCATCAAGCCGTGCCCGTAAAAGGTGTCTGTTGCGTCCAAGTTCGCCCAGCGCAGTTCCAGCATCGCGGCGGAGTTTTGAAATCTTTTCACGGTGTTCCGCATGTTCAAGAAGCACCATCAATCGCTCAGCATCACTTAGAAAATTCTCAATTCCTTTCGCGTGGACACGAACCCGATGAACCGCGGTGTGACGTATATTAGC